>VVHJ01048401.1:0-13831 GCA_015107715.1 Tylochromis polylepis | reverse complement strand
CTTCATGGTGTTGTTGCTCCCAATATTCTCTTAGACAACCTCTGAGGCCGTCACAGAACAGCTGTATTTGTACTGACATTAGATTACACACAGGTACACTCTATTTAGTCATTAGCGCTCATCAGGCAATGTCTATGGGCAACTGACTGCACTCAGACCAAAGGGGGCTGAATAATTACGCACACCCCACTTTGCAGTTATTTATTTGTAAAAAATGTTTGGAATCATGTCTGATTTTGGTTCCACTTCTCACGTGTACACCACTTTGTATTGGTCTTTCACGTGGAATTCCAATAACATTGATTCATGTTTGTGGCTGTGATGTGACAAAATGTGGAAAAGTTCAAGGGGCCCAATACTTTTGCAAGCCACTGTATATACATCTTGTTTGTCATGATTTTCTCAAAGGAAAAGATTTAACAGGACTCACCTGATCTTCATCTAAGTCACAAGTGTAAAAACACAAGATGAGCTTAGACTGATACACACAAACACACATCATTTTTGTGACACCTACACACTCTTTAAACATCCCCAGTGTGTTATTTTGTATTGTTGATTTCTTATGTTAATATTATGTTAAATTCATGTGCTGTTCTTAAGTTAAGGGTAGAGTTGAGTCATTTTGTATTACTAATGAGCTAGCGTTAAGTTCCAGTATTATTATGAGCTTGTCTTGGTTGAGTCTCAGCCTGGTTTATGTTTTTTCTATGTGTCCTCGTCTCTCTCCTCTGCGTCCCTCTCCCTGTCTCGCTCCCGCTGTCTCTTCTGTCAAGCTTGCGTGTCCCAGTTCCTGTCTGTCTATGTTTCCTGTTTTATTTTGAAAGTCTCCTGTGTCTCCCCAGGTGTTTCCACTTCCCTCATTTCCCTCCTGTGTATTTAAGTCGTCTGTCTCTCTCTGTTCATTGTCGGTGCGTCTGTTTTCCTCCCCCCATGTCATGTTGGCTTCCAGGTACCTCATGATTCTGTTCAGGTTGCGTCATGTTTCATGTTCACAGTTTTCTCGTCATGGTTACTCTCGTGCACCTGCTCAGAATCCTGTTCGTGTCTCGTTTGTCCCAGTTTAGGTTTTAGTTTTGCCTTGTTTTGTGTTCATGTTTTCATGTTTTCAGCCAAATAAACGGCTCGTTTTTTTGTTACGATTCAGTTCCGTGTCTGCTCCTGGGTCCACTTCACAAACACACCGGCTGCTCAGCCGTGACACCCAGCAGTGGCAGGAGACTTGTTTTAATTTCATTGCTGGACATTCTTTTGTGGCAATAATGCCAAACTCACATTTCCAGCAACAGCAGATAGTATTTAGGCAGTTACTATTCAGCATTTAGCAGTATTTAGCACATAGTTTTAAGGCAAATAGTATTTATCAAGGTATCAAGATTACCTTGATAAACCGGTGACCTACACAGACTCACAGGGCACATCATGTCCTGACATGGGTCATCTCACCTGGTCCCTTTCTTACCTGGATGTTGCTGGGAGAATACTGACCAGTAATCTTTATACACATCAACATTTCGTGATTATTTCTCTGAAATGAATGCTGCGTAGTAGCTTTGGTTGGTGTGATTAGCCTGGGGGTTTGTGTATTCCAACATGTTCACGTGTGTGTGTGTGTGTGGTATTTTTCCTCAGTCTAAGAAGATACTACTTCCTTCTGAGCACAATACATTCACACTGCATTTTAACATTACCATGCTTCGTATGTGTACGAAACACAGTGTTGACTGCATGAGTGAGGAATGAAAAGAACTAGATAAACCTTTACGCAAGGATCAATAATGGTGCAGAGGGAGGATTACAAATTTCATGAAGCTTTTAAAGCCCATGATACTGAGCCACACACACTTGCGCGCGCACACACACGTACTAGCAGGTAGATAGAGGGATTGCAGAGAGCAGGATAAAGCCAATGAAGGATCAAGTAAGAATGATGTAAACTGAAAAAAGTTGATCCTCTTTCTGATGGTCCCTTTCTGCCTTATCTTAGGCTTACACACTCATGTCCATGTCTGCTGGTGCTAAAGATAGAGGTTCACTGCACAGCGATATCTGGGGAAACCAAGTCTCTGATTTATAAGGAAAATAACAGAATAAGAATCTGTGAATGTTGACTCTGACAACATCGGGTATTAATACATCTAATCAATGATTTATTAAAAACAGCTGAACAACGATGAAAGACTCGGTGCATCAGAAATGTCAGGGTGACTCATTGTTTAAAAACTGTCTCATGCAGTCTTGTGAAAAAGATTTTCACAGAGCTCTGCACTCCTGTGAAAAACTAGGTGCACTTCATGACTCTGTGGCCTGTAGAACCACCTTAAGCAGCAATAACTTGACGTAATCATTTTGCGTATGACGCTATCGGTCGCTCACATTGTTGTAGAAGGATTTTGGCCCTGGAACAACCCCAGGTTTCTTTTCAACACGCTCGCAAGCAAGTAATTCAGAGTTCCTTTTACTTTAACTAGCAATGACTTTGTGAATCACTTCACAAATAAAAATTTAACCAGTAGAAAAAAACCAAATTATTCATAGCCGTCCCAACAGATATCTCATTAGGTACAGAGACTTTAATAGCTGCTGATATTTACTTACCCTTTCTCTGGTTCCTCTAAATCATCAATGTGTCTTTTAGACGACCGTTCAAAGAACTTTTACTGTGATTGAGTGCTTCAGTTTTAAATATGAGTAATCTGTCTTCATTAACTGGCTATGTACCACAGGCTTTTAAGGAGGTGCTATTTTAACTAGTTCTAGTTTACTTGAGCCAGCTCAAGTAAATTCTAGCTCGTTTTAGACCAATTATTACTGACTTTCCTTCTATTTCAAAAATTCATGAGAGCATAGTTGTTAAAAAATTAACTTATAATTTGCAAAGAAATTATTTATTTAAATAGGATTTGGAGTGCATGGTAACACAGAAACAGCAGTAAGACAGTGACAGTGAATTCATCCAGCTTGTCCTGGTAGACCTCAGTGCAGCGTTCGATACTGGTGACCACAATATTTTAGTACAGAGACTGGAACACATCATTGCTGTTAAAGGATTCATGAAGGCCTGGCTTGAATCATATACATCTGATAGATTTCAATTTGTGCAAGTAAAAGGAAAAACAGTCCTCTTCACACATGAGAGTTAGTCACAGAGTTCCATCCTGGGACCAAGAGTTGTTGTTTTATACTCGAATATATTTATCCATGAAGTCAAATGATACACATCAAGCAGTTAAAATACAGGCATGTCTTAAAGGTCTGGATGACCTTTCATTTGCTGCTTCTAAATTCAGGAAAAAGCTAAGGTTGTTGTGCTCATGTATCTGGTTAGAAACAGATACTTACCCTGGCATTACTTTGACCTTGAGAGAAAAGGAGCAGAGTAAGGAGGAGGACCAGAACACACGCTGACAGTCCTTTAGTGGTAGTCTGGCTGCTCTACACCTGGCATCCCGTTGCCTTCACAGATGAGAGCAGGTTCACATAATTTCAGGGAAGATGACCATCAGCTGCCTGCTCAAAGCATTCCTCCCTTTATCATTTTTTGCTAGGATTTGAAGAGACATCTGTTGAATTGAATCCAAACAAAGTGTTTCTAAAGGGTCCCTACAAAGTCTCACATTGTCACTGAAGATGAAGGCTGACTGTTACAGTAAGCAAGTTATTTGAAGGCATTGTAATTTTTGTAGGAATACTTGCAAGCTGCTATACAACATGCACACTTTATGACATGTAGATAACCTTTAAGGGTTTGCACAGACACAACACAGCTATGAAAAGTGTAATTTCTGAGCATTCTTAAAACGCTTATGGTGCAAACTCATGTTTTCACACCAACAAGTCATATAAAAAAATCTGCAGAGGGAAAGAAAAGCAAGTCTGTGTGCGTGCAGGGGGCACTTGAAAAGATAAATCTTTCTCAATCCAAAGAAGAATATGTTACTTAATGTGTGCAGGCAGCTGAAAAGCTAAAACTGTTAACGTCACCTCAGTCATTAGCTTTGCTAGCAAGCCCACTCCTCTCAAAACAAAGAGCTGGAAGAGCTGCTTTATTAGTTTAAAATAGTTAGCTGACCTCGTTGTTATTTTAGCAAGCTAATGCTACAGAGCTTGAGTCTGGTGCACCTGCCTTGCAGATACTTTAGTCTTTGGCCGATATTAGCACAGTTTCCACCGCCACCCTGCTGACCAACAGCACCAGAGGCGGTCATTGTTAACCCGAGCTCTGACTGATTCGTTGTGGAAAGCTCATTCTTTATGATTCACATGTCTGATTTGGCCAAGACTTTATGCCCTTCCTGACGCAATCCTTGCCATGTATTGGGGGCTGGGACAGGCACTAGGACTACACTGGCTTGTGGCCCCCTGTGGCTGACTTCAAAGCACTAGCCAAAGCGCTAGTGTGGTTGAAAAATATGTTAGGTCATTGATTTAATCATTCAAATGTGCACAATTAGCAAGATTTCACCATAATAATTTCAGGAATATCATGAGATTCTGAGCTTGTTGTTTAGGTACTGAGCGGCTTCCCGCTCTTCTGCGCCCAGTTTAAAACATCCAGACACATAGGCTACATAAACTATTAATGTGGCTGACTTAAGAGAGGTTGTGAGCAGTTTAAATGTCACCGAATCAGCTGGTGTGTCAGCTGCTCTTTCCTTGCACCTGGCTGATATTATCCATAGACACTTGTTCTTAATTCTGATGACATTTTAATTCAAATACACGTCTGTTATGCTACTAAAGACCACTAAAATAAGCTCTGCTCCTGTTTACAGCCAGCTTCTAATGAGGATATGATACCTGCCATCCTCTTTAGGAACGTTTCATTTTTAACTTTACAAAAACCTTGACCCAATTTTTTCCCTCTTGGTTTTATCTCAGATTATTCTTAATATGTGTGGTAAATATCTAAATATGACGATATTGAAAGAAATCTTCTTGAATACATACAAAACTAATTCTCAGCAGCGTGTGGGAGTAAAAGTGAAAATCTAGCTTTTGAAAGGAAGATGTGTAATTATTGACAGGTAGCAATGCTGTAAAAATTAAAAGTTGGTTTTAAATATGTATGTCACACATGTGACCTTCATTTCACCAACACCTCTGATGTGTTGTGGAAACATTTAATTTGTAAAGGCAACAGCTAATTACGCACCCAGCTCTGCTCAGCAAATGCATGAAAGATGTCAAAATATAAGTATCCAAAATGTTGGCAAAGGCAGTTATTAATTTTGAAATCCTCAGTGTTGCTCAGTAAGTTAAATAAAAATGTCTTTCTTTTTTTTTTTTTAAATTAATGCAGTAGGAATGATTAAGCTAACTAAAATGAAATAGAGCTACAGCGACATCAGCAAATACTTGAAAGGAATTCTTGTCAAAAATGACAGCTGGTGGTGCAGTATTTAAAGGAAATGAGGTGACCCAAATCATCCACGATGTTACGGTGCAAGTCAGGAGGTCACACAGCACTGATGCACTTTGTTTTCTGCCTAGAAACCCAGAGCATCCAAATGCACATCTGTAAACATAATAATAGTGTTTTAGCAGGTCACTGACCATCTAGCCCACATTAATAAGTGCAATGACCATGAAAGCCCCATCTGCTTTTTGTTTATCTTAAAACGATGAGATGTTTAGTTAGATTAATTTTTTACCATCGTGCATTAATAATATGATGCTGCGGCAACCCCTGCAGTGTTTGTCGGTGACTGAATAGTTTCATTTTATTACTTTTCTCCTTTTGTAATATTTGTGAGTAGTGAAGGGAGATAAGAATTTTGCAGTTTGCTGTTGGACTGAGAACTGGAAGAGAATGTATGCAGGGAACTGATGCCTGTCTGTCCTGTTTTCACTTTCTATGTGTTGTGACTTCACAGTGTTATTAAAGGTGGTTAATATATATATATATATATATATATATATATATATATGTGTGTGTGTGTGTGTGTGTGTGTGTTGCACTAATAATACATACCCCATTAAAGACTTTCAGAAGCTGTTATCCTTCATTTCTCTGGGATAATTCACGAAATATTAACATTAACATTACATAACAAAAAAAGCCTTATATTAGATTTATCTACTAGTTAATTTTATCTGTAGTCCCTGCACACAGCATTAGTTGAGATGAAAATACAAATAAATATCCAGAATGCATGTAGAGTTATATAATCAAATCGACAGGTCTGTACTTCAAGCCAGGACTCTGGGTTTAGCTAGCTAACTTGCTTTGGTCACTAGCAGAATTCTAGTGGACCTGTGAACGCTCTGCAACTACTCGCGTAGTGTCAGTGAAACATGAATTAGAAAAATTATTAAACTGTGCAAACTGGAAATGGAGACAAAGTCTTGCCTTATCACTACAAGCAGTGCATTAAAAAAGTTGCAGTCTTTACCCAGAAGAACAGTTTTCTTTGTTTGTGGTTTGCGTTGCACCATTTCACTGCTGCCTGGTGAGTAGTTGGCACATGTTTGGAAATTAGTCTATATCTTCCTTTAAGGTGTTTGGTACTGCACTGTATAACTTATAAGCATTTTCAGCCAGCGACTGCCAGAAACCTCCTGCAACAACTTGCCAGCTGGTTGAGGAATACCCATTTTTCCCTTGTGACCAGTGGCTGCCAAGGAGTTGCTGACCAGCTCTCTGTGGCTTGTTTAGGGTTAAACTCTGGTTAGTCAGCACCATGTGGTGTTTCTCTAATCACGGTAGCTTATGCTGCAAGTCTAACCTGCGCTGCAGAAGATTATGTTCGAGATAAATAGCAGGTATAAAAGCACCACTTCCTGACCAATTAATTATCTTGAAAAATAATGTCTCTTTCCTAACACAGTCCCTTGGACCTCAGTGGGCAAGCGCCTGTTTGGAGAGACTCTAATCCCTATGACTTGATGAGCACAAATGAGAGATATAGATTGCCAGCGGAGGAAACTACTCCAATAATGACTGTAAGTGATTTCCAGCCAAGTAATTGCAAACCTGAGAGCCTGAACTAAAGCCGCTGTACTTGCTAAGTTTACATAAAATTTGCATTTAAACTTGGTCAGGTTTGCAGATTATTTTAACATTAAAAGAATACATAGAAGTAACAGATTATTTTAATTGTATCTGTTATAATCAGATCTATCCATGCCCTAATGATGAGGAAATTGTATTGATCCACAGTTGTGTTACTTTTAATCCCCTGTTATGTTTAACTTCTTTGTATTTTTTTTATTTTCTAAGGTTGCTCATTCTTTGTAAAATATGGCGCTCTAGTGTGAGTACTGGTCTTGGTTTTGATTATTCATATTCTTCAAATATTGCCCCTTCTATTTGTTTGAGGTAGATAATTAAAGTTGTGGAGAGAGAGATAAAGTTATGGAGTTGTCATCCAGCTTTGTGTGATTAATGATGTTACAATAAGTTAAGCCAGAAAAAAGTAAGCCATGTCCTGGGTAAGTTGTTTCATAGAACAGGCCCCACCTCTGGCCTTTGGAAAACCTTTTGTGCAAGAATACTTGTTTTTTTTCTTCAGTCTGCATACAGTAGTGAATGTCCGGCCATCCGTTCGTGACCTCAAGCTGAAGCGCCCTCGGTTTCTGCAGCAGGACAATGATCCAAAACACAGCAGCAAGTCCACCTGTGAATGGCTCAAGAAAAACAAAGTGGAGACTTTGGGGAGGTCAAAGTCCTGACCTGAATCTGATCGAGATGCTGTGGCATGACCTTAAAAAGGCAGTTCATACTCGAAAACCCTCCAGTGTGGCTGAATTACAACAATTCTGCAAAGATGAGTGAGCCAAAATTCCTCCACAGTGCAGTAAAAGACTCATTGCCAGTTGTCACAAACACTTGATTGCAGTTGTTGCTGCTAAGGACGGCCCAACCAGTTATTAGGTTTAGAACTGGATCACTTTTTCACACAGGGCCCTTAAACACCTTTAATCATAAACACCTTCAATTAGAAACTGCATTTTGTGTTTACTTGTGTTATCTTTGTCTAATATTTGATGATGATTTGAAACATTTAAGTGTGACAAACATACAAAAAAAAATAGGAAATCATTTTTCACACCAGCGTAAATACCATATTCTTAAGAACACGCGTATCTCCTGAGCCGCTCAGGGTCAATCACCAGCCAGTGAGTCATTTATAAAAGGGACCGAGAGCTGGAAAATAATGAACGACTACAGTTGAGCTAACACATGTGAGCCGACACAAAAGGAGCAGGGAAATCACGGTCGTAGACGTATACAGAAAAAATAAAATGAGCAAAGACTGTTGGAATGGAAAAAAGGAAGCATATGAAGCAGAGATGAAGAAGCTAATGAGCAAGAAGAACATGGCAGAGTGAGCAAGGTGTTAAGAGTGTGATTGCATTGAGCATTCAAAGCCATCCCACTGGGATCTTCTGAAGGGTTAATAATCAATGCCAACACATCGAGCTGGGCCAATTAACACACAGCTAGAGATCCACCATGACCTGGTAAATGAAGCGAGAGAAATCAAGGGAGGAGGAGAGATTGATTTTGTTTATATAGAACCAAAGCACCGTCTGAAGAAAAAGCTGTCCTCCTTTCAGTCGGTACTATTATTCCTAAATAGATTCCAACAGAGTTTTTGCTTAAACTGGGCAACACTGTACAGATTAAGCACTGGAAGAACAACCCAGAACGTTCGAAAACAGCAGGCGCATGTGCTCTTGGGCAAGCATGACGTGTGCACTGTAAAAACGTCAGTTTATTGACATTAATGTGAACGGATGCTGTTAGTGAGTTGTTGGAAGAGCTGACAAAAATCTGGAAGAAACCGGAAAAACGCTCAAACTGCAAAGATGCAGAGTCACGTGGCCCAATGTCAGGCCTCACTTTATTTTGCAGTGTGATAAGTAATGTACACTGAAATGAGTATTGCTCTGTGCAAACAGTGTTTTAATCAGTGAGCATTTACAAAATAAATTAATTCCAATAATGTATTGTTGAATTCATGAAAAAACATGTTTCCTTTATACCAGACAAGGCTGCAAAGTCAAAGGAGTTGAACAAACACATATTTCATTATTAGCAGTTCAAGATTTCACCGATAACATCAGATCATTTTACACTGAGTTGCCCCTATTGCGAAAACACAGACCGGGTCCAGTGGTGTAACATTAGTTCATGCAGACAAAGAAAAAAAAATCTTTCTTTTCACTTTTTATTTATTTGGGGGAAATAAAACATCTTGTTCATTTATTTATTCATCAGTTCAAACAACCTCATAGATTAGTGGAGACTACCAAATATTTGACATTTCCCAGTTTGGTATAAGTACATTAGTAAAAGTCTGATAAAATTCTTAGACTTCTCAGCAAAAGCCATAAATCCTCTTCAGATGTGTGTTAATGGAGTTGGGCTACCACAACAGCAGGTTTTTGGGCATTAGAGCACTTATTTGTGGTGGTAATTTACAAGGCATTGTTGGTGTGCGTTCAAGCTAAGGAACATAGTGTATTTTGAGGATTTACATATTAAGACCTATTTATTAATTAATCATAATTATATTCATATTCATTTTGTGGAATTGAATCAAATGTAAGCTGATAAACACAAATAGGTGATCATAAGAGGTTTTTTTTTCTTTGTAAATACACATTTTCAGTTCCAAGGTCACAGCCTTTACCGTAAAGTGGCAAATCAACCTTTTGGTAGAGCATGTTTTTAGAAAATTATTCAACCAGAACTTAAAAAAACAACAACTTTACATGTCATCTGTTCAGTAAAGCCTCCGACGTGATGCCAGGTCAAGAAATATATCTAACTTTGAAATTTCACTACAGCTCTAGCGTTCCTCTGTCACTGCTAACAAGAAGCTAACAAGAGTCACCACTGACAGACAGATCAACATGGGCTGGCTGCGTGTTCGCTGTTGGTTGGCAGCGGGGGGATAGGGTAGGGTTAGGGTCAGAAAAGATTTTGTTTTATTTTGTATTTTGTAGCGAAATGTCTTGACATTTTTTCGTATTTCATTGGCATCACCGCATTTTGAAATATTGTTAGGGCTTAACCTTACAATACAGGGAACCTGGACTGCTGTTGTAAACTGGTGCTATGTGAATAAAATTGATACTACTTGTACTGTATTACATTGCACTTCATTGGATTGAACTGTCATCAGTTTATTTGACCTGAATACAAATATGCATCATGCAAAGTGTGTAAGCAAAAACAAACCCCATCATTCCCATCACTATCAACCAATCACAAGAAGAGATTCTGCTGACTGCCCATTTGCCACCTCTGGCCTATCGGTCGCTGGATTCAACAAAGACATGAGCTACTTTAGCATCTTTGTCTTCTACTTCTGTACATCCCCTGCACCAAAATGACTATGATGAAAAACAGACTGCATACAGCTGTGCTGCGAGTTAGGCTATTTTTAAATCTGATAGGAGCAAAGACAGAGAAAGTTAGAGTCACAAAGAAACGGTTGACATATTCAAATACTATATGTGTTTTTAACGGATGTTGCAACCGTTGTGCAACCGTATGCACTATCACTGTAACTCAAACTCGCCACGATTTTAGCACGGGATTTAGTGGCAGGTTTAACAATGAGATCTGGTTCTCGTTCTTTCAGTTGTCCTGTGAAGTTGTTCCAGTATGCATATTATAAGCAACTATGTTTATCCTGCTTTCAGCTTCAAAAAAATGTAAAGTGGACATTTCCTGCCATCAACGTGCAAAGATAAGATCATGCCTTTAAAGTTTGGCATTCACCTCACAGTTTTTTTTTCTTTTATAAATTCCCCACTCGGCCTGTGGGTGGTCTTTATTTATTTATTTTTTAATAAATGAGTATTACTAACTACCCAAGTCCTCTAGAGTTTTCCTTTTACTTTGACTTTCACTGTTTATTTGATGTATTCTTTCAGTATTGCTTTTACTTATTCATACAAAATCCTGAAGGAGATGCATCTGTTTGGTGATAGCACTGAACTGACTGAATTCTATTACCATAATACAAATTAGATTTATGAAAGTCAAAGGGTGGGGTTAAATTAATTAATTAGGAAAGGCCCCAATCCCAGTACATTATTAGATTTGTACGAACCAGGATCATGATGGCTGCAAGTGGTTAAAACTGAACTGTTTCCCCTCCTTTTCTCAATTTCCCTCTTTCTAATCTCTTGACAGCCCTTATTAGCAGGACTCAAAGAGCAAAATGTAATATTTAGTTCAGGGATGTGAAAGGTTAATTGTACAGTGTATGCGCTGTCCGCATGTGTGCATTACTATTCAGCGGTGTAGCTGAGCACAGCACCACTGGAGCTGTTTTACATTCAGTGAGAAGCACTCCTCTAACTGCTGCTGTATTCAAAGACAGCTTCTCTCTGAACTGTGCCTTCATCCATCACTGACGTGTTACGCTCGTAGTTGCCTTGCCATCCTCAGTGGCACAGTCACACATTCAGACCATCTTGTGTTGCTGTTGACAGTAAGGAAACCACCATGTGCATGCTGTACCATCGTTTGGCTCGAACCATTTAGACAAGTGCACTACACAGCTACGCTTTTTAAACCACAGATTCAATTCTTTATGTGTTTAGTTAGTTGGTTTTGGTTATCCGTCTGTCATCTCCAAACTTTTCTTTACGTAATATAATACAGCTGTCATAATAATAAAAATATAAAACACTTTTGAAGGTCGGCCGATTAAGCAGTTAGCAAATGAAGCAGAACTTAGTAAGCTGAATAATCTTGTGAGGTGTGAATGGCAACGCTGGTTGTTTTGAGCTGTCGCTTATTGGGCTGATGGGTTTCAGGTGGTCTGGTCAAGTACTGAAAATGCTCTCTGCTGCTCATTTCCAACACACAGGGCTGTGAAGCAACAAAGCGTCACAGATCAGTGGCACTTTGACAGATTTATAGGTCAGTATAAAGTGGCTTAAAAGACTGGATTGAAAATGAAAAAGCAGCCAATGGCTAAAGGAAAATGCTGAAAGAGCTTCAGAATTATTGTTCGATCCACAGAAGCACAATAAATGAGGGCTGGCTCCAGACTTTTGCACAGTTCTCAAAGTTCTTTTTAGAAACTATATTATTATATCAGTTAATTTAGCACTGAATTAGCTCTATCAGACTAGAAATATCTGAAAGTATTTGAAATCGTCTTTCCCAGCGTAGCCACACAATTCACTGTCCTTGCATCAGTGATTTAACTCTCTGCTGTCTCTCTGATCTGCTTTGCTAATTTCTCCGTCCTTACTTGATGTGCGTAAAAGTGCCAGTGATGTGTGGAGTCGTCGTCATCATCACTTGCATTCCACCTTAACACTAGCCCTGGCACCTGAATAAAGATTTCCTATCATGGAGCCTGAGCACAGGCGCCACGCTCTTAAAATGTGACAAATGCAAATGGGACGAGAGAAATCAAATGTGACTAACGTGTATGGAAACACAGAAAATCAATTGTCTCCTCAACAAATGGATGCGCTATTAAAATGATTGTGCTCTACAGGAATATATTATCCTCAGCAGCTGCCAGCAGAGGCAACAGCAGCTCATATCCCAAGTCTGCCTGGCCCAAGAAAGCACATCGAGCTCCCACAGAGGCAATTATATCCGCAATATGCATGGGCGAAACATGTGATTTATCTGCCTGCTCTCATGCTAATAGCTCTTACATATTACCATTATAGCAAACATAAAACATGCAATAAAAACACAAATCAAAATAAGTTAATTTGTCTGGCTCTGTTTGAAGGGAGATGGTGCATAGATGCTAAAAACTGGCTTTGAAGAAGCATTGCCATTTCCCATGTTTAATAATAGAAAAGCTTTTGACTTGCACAGAAATTTAAGCTTGGGAGTTTGGGACCAGACTTTGAACTGTTATTTCAAATCAGGATGAAGAGACGTTTCTTTTCCTCACCCCATTTGACAGCGATATTGTGAATAAAGAATTAATTAAAGCTCAGATGCTTTAGAAGAGACGAGATATGAAACACTTAAAAAAAAAAAAAGCCTATCATGAAACAATTGCAGCTCGCTGAAGTTTCAATAAACAGTTTTTCATCAATCTCTGTGGGGTAGAGCGGCTTCAGAGGAAAGGATTCAATCCACTCATCAGATAAAGATATTCGCCAGCCCTCAAACACGGCCATATTAACACTTCAAAACAATCAGAGTATCTCTGCAGGCATAGGAAAGGTTACACAGCATGGAAATGACACAGACTTTCTTGTTTCTTGTTTGAAGTTTCTGAACAGCCTTTTAGAATTATTTGCCACAAAATAAATACAGATAATGTACGCGATATCCACACTCAATCCTATTAGCTGGAAGAAAATGTCAAGAAGAAGAAGAAGAGCCATCTGGTTTAAACAGGACGCATCTTCACATGATATTGATGGGGTAGTAACCTTCTGAAATGACAGTTTTACTGGAGTCTCAAACATGGCTCCATTAAAGTTTTAATAAATTATAGCACAAAATGGCAATGTGGCCCACTGCACCAAGTGACCAGTGTCCTTTGGGAATGACACATTACAGATATTCACTTGTTTGTCTTCGGGGTTAAACCTGGGTTTTTAGTCTTGTGAAGGTCTGTAAGACAGCGTTGCTTTGTTACTACTGCACATAGTGAGAAACCCTAGGATTTCTTTAAGCTTCTTCAGACTGACTGTGATGAACATCAGTAAGAAATTTAGGAAGAAATTCTTAGGAGATCTTTTTTCAGACAGTGTTATTGTTCTATACCAGGGGTGGGCAAACTTTTTGATTCGTGGGCCACGTTGAGTTCTAACATTTGACAAAGGGGCAGGAACAGGAGCAGATAGATGGCATGCTTTGAAAACATCACCTCATTGG
>VVHJ01048392.1:0-14828 GCA_015107715.1 Tylochromis polylepis | reverse complement strand
TATTTCTGTGAGGTAGAGGAGTGGCTGCCTTCTCTGTCTCATGGGTGGAGAAAAGTTGCAGTGGAAAAGTCAGGGAATTTGAATGTCAGTGTTCTCACAGAAGGTAGGCATGTCTTAAGGCAATTATCATTAATGCACCTTAATACAATGTCATTTCTTTCAGAAAATATCAAAAGAAGATCATGTGAAAATACTTTTCTTTGTCTTCCACTTTGCAGGCAATGCTAATCACATCTCAGAATGCAACGTAAGTACCTATATAATAACTATTACTGTTCTCATCATCATAGTCATGGCCATATTGCTACTGATGCTCAAGATGTGCAGAAGTAAGGGATCAAAAGGAAAGAAGTCAACTCCATCTCACTGGGGTGAATCACTCCCTTTGAACACCAATCAAGGTGGAGACGACTGAACAGCAGAGACATTCTTTTTATGTGATGCAATATATACAAAAGATTTTAATAGCTGTACTATACCTTATTTTAACTCAAATTTTCCAATTAAATCGCTCTTGTTTCAGTGTATCTGTTCATAGCATTTCATGGAATCGCTCTACCAGTTTTCAGTGCAGCTGGGAATCATTTTAAAGAATAAAGTCAGCACTTTGGTAAACCAATGTGCCAAAATAAAATTGTGTTGCTCTGCAAATACTCACAGACTGCAATGTACTGTATATATTTGCCCATAAGTGCTAGTGCGAATCCAAATCTCTGGACTTGCAAAACTGAATAAATCCAATCAAAATTTTGATGCTTTTCCTCCATCTGTCTCACACTCTCCTTCTTTCTCTCCTCCCTTTTCCTGACTCATTTTTTTCCTTCATCAGCCCCATAAATCTTTAACACCCCATCTGTTTAAGAGACTGGAATAGAATCTACTTATTGCTTTTACTTTAGAGGAAACAACTGCAGATGATTACTGTCATGCTGAGGAAGGCTCTTGTGTGGTGATTGCATACAAGTTGAGGTAAAACTTGTAGTGTTTCTCTAAAAGATGTGAGAGACTAAAAGAACACTCAGGAACTTTATGGCAGTTCTCTCAGGCCCCAGAGAGATGATGTAGTGCTGCCTTTGGTCTTGAATTTTACCAGCACTTCACAGAGTGGTGGACTGGGCTCCTTGGTACAGCTTCCCTCTTAACTTTACTGTAATTTCACTCCCTTGTGTTTCCATGGCAATGCCTGTCAGTGCAAACAAAGAAACACTGAATTTGGGAGGCAAATCAATGCTTGTAACTATGCAGCAAAGACTAGCAGAGGCAAAATCGCATCCACAGTGGCAGCCATTAGAGCTCCCTCTTCATGCTCTTTGCCTTAATAAAGTCTCAAACATTAGCATATTAAATCAGTTTTTTCTTTCATATTAGTGCTGCTGCATGCAGTGCAAAGTAAAGGCCTGGATTTACTAAAACACATCTACAGTGCAATCCCTCTCTTTTCTGAACTTGTACTTTTGTCTGCATGTAGCTGAATACATTGAGCTGGTTATCGTTATTGCTGCAGTCTCATTCCAGATCTAATTTGACATCAGATTGATGCTCTGGCCTTTGTGTGACATGAAAGTACTTGATTTATGAGAATTGCGCAACCATTTTCTATTAAAACTTCTTTAAATACAGGAACAGCACCAACACTGCTTTGAAAGGTTTGCCACATAAAAGTAAATTATAATAGCAATAGTAACAGTGATAGATAGTAATAGCAGATAGTAATAGTGATAGAACAGCAGTGGGCATACGATGTCTGGTACTGTGATAAATACATCTTTTTGGAAAAGAAATCAAAAGAGCACTACTCTTACAAAAACAATGCCTCTGTGCTTACCTACATACATAAACAATGAAAAGATTTTACAAGACAGTTGTGTATGCTGCCTGTGTGGTTTATCAACGCATGTGAATGGCACAGTGGCGAAATAAATGCTAATAAAGCCCCAAAACTCTTATTTTCACTTTTACTTTGCTGATCCTTTGACCTCTTCTCTGGTGAAACATCTCCACAACTTTGTCACAAAAATGTGCAACAGATAATCATGATGTGCACAGAATCAACATTAATTGCTGTACTGAGCCCCTGACTTTTAATCTAGGGACAAAAAATGGATGCAACGTTGGATTTTTTTCTTCTAGTGCCACCGTCAGTTTCAAAATAATGATCTTAACAGCCTGCCTATCTGACAGATGAAGATTCCAGTTCAAAACCACAAACCTGCAAGAAAAGACATTCCCATTAGTACTTAATACAAATGTCATGCATGCTAATTCACTATCAGTTAGAAAGTGAAGTATTATATCAGTATTATATCTGCTAAAACAACATGCGAGCACGGATGGGAGTTGACATTAGATTTCCTCACCTGAACCAGACTCCCAGTAGTGGTGTATGACACGGTATTTCAGTAAGTTCATTTGTGTCCTGTCAAATACACATACGCATGCACACACACCGTAAACAGCACAAATGATCAAAGTTAGCCCTAAAACACCCTCCTGAATGAGAGGATAATGTGTCCTGGCAGAGGTAGGGATATAACATAGGGAGGAGAGAGCGAGAGAGAGAGACACTCAAACTGCCATCTGCACAAATTACGTAACGCCTCTCATCGACTCTGAAAGTCTTCTCTGAAGCACTGCCTCCTTTCACCTCATCTCACTGAATCTCTTTGCTTATACCCCCAACTCCACTCTACTCCCTCATGACTCCTGTCTTGCCTTTGATATTCCCTTTTCTCACAAGAAGAGGACACAGCCTGACAGAGCTGCCTTCTGTTCCCAGTCTGAACCAAAAGCTTTCTCCTTCTCCCTTTCTCTGTCTCACTTGGAGACACTTTTCCCTCCCTCTCTCTCTTTTTCTTTCTCTCACAGTCTTATTTGTCAGCACCAGAGGGAGCTATTGTCACCCTGAATGACAGAGATCCACAGCAGTCATCCCGTTACCATAGAAGTGAAGTGCTGGCCAGCTTGTCATTGCAGCACCCAATCTGAAAATGAAAGACTTTGAAAACTGTCAGTACTTTCTCTCCTTTCACTTGTTGATTTGAGGTCTCTTGGTGCTGGGAGCTTTGTGTGCAAATTTTTTGTCGGTATATATGGTAGAATAGAGGAAAACTGTCTACAAAGTTGGAAGAAAGCATGAAGGCAGAGAGACTTGTAGTCTCTATAGCTGTTTTCACACATGCACTGCAGCCCTGAACTTTTTTAGACCCTACCCAACGGACATGCATGAGAGAATGCAAAAGATTCAGTTGGAACGGGCACTGAGCGGTCTTTAACCCGTCAGCTCCCTGCTCCATTGTAAAAATTGTGAAGGTAATAGTTCTGTGTATTCATAAAGACTGACTGCTTTTTCTATGTCATGCCTGCAGCATACTCTACCCAAGCAGCACCCTCGCCTAAACCAAATGGTTGGAATGCATCTGAAGCAGAGTATCTCATACTGTCAGCTACATGAGAAACAGGGATAGAAATTTGAAAAATGACCTCTTTCTACTGACATGGTCTGGAGTTCATGTGTGAAAATCCCTTATGGGTCTAAGGATGTAATGCCACTTCACCCTGTACATTGTCTTCTGAAACAGCATTTAGGAAAGTACTTGCTAACGGAGCGTGACTGACAGGTCTCTTCACACAAGCACACAGAGCATTACCTCATTTATCCAGGCCCACCACACAACACACAGATATGTGGGCACACAAACTATATACAACTCTCTAAACTGTTAAGAGTTGTCTGCTTTTTCTTGTTGAGGCCTGATTATTATCCCCAGAGACTGTGCCGGCTGGTAGAAGGAGCTGGAGAGTCCAAAATAAAAACAGCTTAAATGGTGCAATATGAAGTAATAGCCTGTTCTGCTCCCTGTCAAGGGAGCTCTCAAGAAACCCAGAACTCACTTTTTTTTCTTTTTTTTAAATTTCACAGCTCTACTCTTACATACTGGAACTGCATGAATGAATACCCCAAAGCTGCTTTATCTGTGTGCCTCCTGTTATTATAGTATAACTTACCAGCGTGTGTCTGTCATGTTTGCCTATCTACATGTATGTGCATGTGCTGTCACTAAAACCTTTAATCATGTTAGAAATAGCTGATCCTCCCCTGACAGTAGATATAAAAACAAGAACGAAGAAAAAAAAAACACATCCAGTGAATTCAAATTTCATTATAACTGCACCACAAAGCATTGATTCATGTGTCAAAATGAACTTGAGTTTGCTTTTTTTTTTGTGTGGCATATTTTTTTTATATATCTATTTTTGTTATTGCTTCCTTAATAAAACAATGAATCCTAACTGACTCTTGAGAGAGCATTTTTGTTCTTTATCATTCCATCTTGCCTATTCTCTACAGACCACTTCACTTAATCAGACATTCCCTTCCCACTGACAAACAAGAAATAGATTTGCTTTTTGGGGGATTATATGTTACATACCCTCCAGAGCAGATAAAATGATAACACTTGCCCTGTCGTTGTGTCTTTATAGGACTGCTGGGGCTTTTCCTCTTGTACAAGCCTTGCAGCTACTCTTGGTTGTTATTGTGACTATCAGCATTTGTGCTAGAAAATACACTGCTTAAAAAAACATTAAGTTACATGCGATCGTGAACACAAAGTCAGTTATTTCAGAGCTATCAGTCTCTCCCGTTAGGGAGTGTAAACCATTGTGAATCCATTTCAGCTGCTTAGGTGCAAATAAAAGTGGCAACAGGTTTACTGTAGAAGCAAGAACAAGACAACCCCCAAAAAGGAAGTGGTTTTGCAGATGGTAGCCACAGACCATTGTTCTCTTCCTATCCTAACTGATTTTTCTCCTGTTTTTCTTTTTGCTGCTATTTTTGTCGCTACTGGTAACATGAGATAGTACCTGCAGCTCATACAAGTTGCACAGTAGACCAGCTCTTCTGGGATGGCACATCCAGACCTGTCGTCTCAAGAGGGTTTGCTGTGTCTCCCAGCACAGTCTTAGCAGACACACCAGGACATATGCCACTATACGAGGAGAGCTGGACAAGGTCACTGATCCAGTGGCAGTATCTGCTCCTTTGTGTGAGGAAGAACAGGAGGAGCACTGCTAGAGCCAAAAAATGTCCTCCAACAGGTTACTCATGGAGCGATACCACAGCATCTCCAGATTTTTTTCCACATCTGTCACATGTGTTCAGTGTGAACCTGCTCTCACCTGTGAAGAGAACAAGGTGCCAGTGGCAGGCCAGCCAGTTCTGGTGTTCGCTGGCAAATGCCAATCAAGCTGCACAGTGCTGGACTGTGAGCACAGAAAAGACCTCTGGATCTCGTGCCACCATCATGGAGTCTGTTTCTGACAGCTTGACCAAAAACCTGCTGGAGAGTGATATATTTGAAGTTTTATTGGGTTTGTGTTACGTAGTGATGCTCGACTGTTCTCTTAATATTTTGGGCAGTGTACTAAGTTATAATCAGCTGTACATGTCAGGTTTGATACATGTTGCTGTGTCTGGTATGCCTCTCTAACAAAAGTCTGATTAACTTAACTTATGATTAACTTATGAGATGAGATGTCATCGACACATTAAGATCATGTTATAGAAAGCCAAAAGAAAAAAAGGAATGCAGAAGCAGATTTGTTACCATGTTAAATTTGTCTAACCTATGATCAGTCATTTAACAACTCACTATATATTGCATAGAGTCTCAGTATACATATATGTACTCCCTCAATTCTCTTTGTCAGCTGCCAGCTCATCATTCTGATTAATTAAGATTTTTAGCCAGATTTCTACTTTGTATTTCTTGTATTTCTTTTCCACAATTCAGAGTTTCCTTGTGTATTTTTATTTCCTTGTGTTCTTAGTGGACTTCGCCCGGTGTATGACCTTTTGCCCCAACATTGCACTTGGCCTGCTTCTTGCTGGGACTAGTTTTCCTACTGACTGGCTAATTTGGATTTAGGATTTTACTCACCACTTCCTCATCCTCCTACACTTGGGCCCTCTTCTCCACAAACTTTTGCCTCTTCAGAATATAGAAGCCAATATAAAGCACCTCGAGATGACCGCTGCAAACAAGTGATGCATAAATAAATTCAACTGATTAGAAAGGTGTAAAATGATCAGGGAAATTTAAAGAAAAGACAGCAAAACTCTTAGCAAATTCTAAACATTTAGCAAAAGCCAACATAATGGCACACAATTGGATTCTGACTGAAGTTATTGAATGAGAATGCTCTGTGGTGACAAAATGGGAAAGTGGCTAAGCTGGTTCAACACTGTCTGTTTACAGTTTATCTGATTTCAATACTGACAGCAGTGCTACAGAGAAAAGGCCTCTTAGCTATAAGGGATGAGAGCCGAGAAAAATGTCAGCTGCCTCCAAAACATTCGTTCACTGATATCTCAGAGCAGGGCAACAAATGCAGCTATCAGGGAAACCTATCAGCAGCGGCCTTCCAAGCTGCTAATCAGCCGATGCATCACCCTCTGGCACTCAGGCTTTCCTCATAACCACTGTCCAACAGGGTCTCGCATCCAAAATGTTTCCCTGAAAGGTAGCGAGGCGAAAAATGTCATGGTCAGTTTGACTTCGACTACATGCTCCAGCTACAAATTTTCGTAGAGGAATGAGAATGAGATTGCTACCACCGTTTTTGGTGTTAGTTGCTAAGAAAATCTGGCTGAGGACCCTGTGATGTCTGTTTGCCACCTTCCACCACAAATCATGTGTGAAACCTGTCTGCTGCTCCATGCAACTTAATATAGCTTTCTTTTACCAGATATATTTCTTCACGTCTTTCTTATTCATAATTTCAAACCCTATTTTTTTTCCCCTTTGAGAATGTATAATTATTTTTTCACCATTATGTAAACCTACATCAAACTGAAACTCACATTTAAGAGATGCAAGTACTGTTTCCTGTACTCTCTAAATTGTCATAATAATTCAAAGAGATAAGCACAACGACAGCCACCTGAAACTTAAAAAAATAATAGAAACTTTCAGTTGCCTTTGGTGCTTATGAGCCACTCTATTCCAGCCTTTGTGGATTATTGTATTTGCCTGTGTATCCAAATTATGCAGCAAAGACTGAGATGACACAAATCCGCTCAAAGCTCAAATCAGACGGATCCATCAAGCAAACAGAGCCAATCTGATTGTATTTACTTTTTTCTTTACTTTAGTTTTGAACATTTGAGTAGCTGTGCAATGCCATCAGGACACCGACACCCCTACTGGAGTGGGATAATTGTGTGCTCAGAGGCACAAATGTTTCTGTTCTCTTCACTGGCATGTTGAATGTCTGACGATTCTGTGCTGTCTGAGCAATTTATTTACGCCATAATGCCAGTTTTGACGGCTGCCTTGCCTGTGACTAAGATGGCTGTGCCAACAAGCTGATGTCTTCATTAGCAGTGGTTTAGAAGCATTACCCCCCCCCACACCCTCCTCCCAAGTCACCAGAAATGATGCTCTGCTGCGCCCATCAGCTCCCATCAGCCTTTCTCTGCATGTGAAGCACTCCCCCAACTGCTGTAGCACTAACTCATGTTGCTAATTAGCTGACAAACAGTGCTGTTCCATGGAGGGGCTGGCATCTTACAACACATATTTGTATACATCAGCAACCACATGCAAATATCCAAAATGTGCACTCACTTATGAAACTCACGCTATGCAGTGTCACATTCACATGGCCATAAAAGGCAACATGCATTCATACAAATGCAAATAGTTTTCAGCATTTACAGGGTTTTTCCTATATACACTATAGTTCTTTGATATTCAGTATATGTATGATAATTTCTTCTGTGATGGAGAATCTGATTACCATCCCCCATTTAAACCACCCTGTGGCTACTATGGTAACCCACTCCTTGAGAATATTAAGGGTAACTGTGAAAAAAAAATCATAACGTAAATTAAACAGTAATTTAATACTGACATTTATCTTAGATTTATCTAATCTATGATTCCTGTGATTCCTTTGTTTGTACCCTGGCCTACTGGTCAAATAAATGGAGAATTATAAACCATTATATCTTTTAATATTTCTGTAACTGTCTCTTTCACTTGCACTCACATTTTGAGCAGCGGGTTGATGTGACAATGAAGCATGCAGCCCTGTCAAACATTGTAAAAGTCTTAAAGAGAGCACAGTAGGGCTTTAGGGCAGAGACATGATCTGGTCCAAGTCCACATGTAGGTATATTATATTTCCCAGTATATAGAACAGGAATACTCAAAGTCCTAATGGAGCTAACAAAAGATCCCACGATACCTTCATTACTTGTTTGGAATATATTCCTTCATTATCAGCTAGGTAAAAATGGAATGTTATATTCTCTCATCTATAAATTCTATAGATCTATATTTTCTCTCTTTATTGTGATTATAATCCATACTGATTCACACAGGGATGAAGGCTGGCAGTGCAGGGAAAGTTTGAATCATTTTGCATCTGTAACCAAACTGCAATTAGAGATGTAAATGCAGTTGATTTTCTTTTTGCTGCTAATTGAAAACATTACTGATTGGGATGTGGCCAAGAGTGTAGCAGCTTGACAGTTTAGCCCACAGAGAGCATTTCAGCAGCAGTTTCTACTCCCTCATTCAGGGTGAATTTCTAAACAAAGTTTAATTCTTTAGATACATGTCCTGAACAATTTAGACAAGAATAAATGTTCTCATCCTTTCTTTTCTCTTAATTATAATTTAATATGGTGAATATGCTGACTAGTTATGTATTTACAGCTTGCATTCGAGGTTTTTAATTTAACACCCCCCTCCAAGGGAATGAAAGGAATGAAAAAAGAATATGCCGGGGAATAAAAATAAGCAACTTCAAGAAAAAGCTGGGCTCTTAAAATGGGTAAACTACTCTGAATGCTACCTCGAAATACTGCTATCAAAACAATAACTATAACTCAAACTTGAAGTAAACTAACCAAACCAGCCAAATCATATATAATAGTGAATCAAACCATTACTACAGGAATTAAGTGAACAACAAAGTTCTTTGGTATACTCCTGTATTTTAACAGGCCCTTAAGTATTCCGAGAAAATATCCCCCACACCATTGCTGCCTTCAATTAACAGCAGCCTGATCCAAGGCAGGATGGATCCGTGCTTTCATATTGTTTATACAATATAACACAACGATCTGAATGTCACAGGAGACACTGAGACTCATCAAACCAGGCAGTGTTTTCCCAATCTTCTGTTGTCCCATTTTGGTGAGCCCGTGTGAATTTGGTTTCCAGTTCTTCACTGGGAGGAGTGACACCAGATGATGTCTTCCCATCTGCTTCAAGATTGGACATATTGCTTGTTCAGAGATGTTTATTCAGCTTTTTTGTACTTTAGTTTTAACAAGTTGTTATTTGAGCTACTGTAGCCTTCGGATTAGCTCAAAGCACCCTGTCCATTGTTCTCCATCAACAAGGCATTTTCACACAGAGAACCGTCACTCACTGGATATTTTTTGTTTTTTGGACCATTCTCTGTAAAGCCTAGAGAGGTTTGTGTGGGAAAATCCCAGTAGATCAGCAGCTTCTGAAGCAATCAGATTAGCCTGTTAGCACCAACAACCATGTCATATTCAAAGTTACGTAAATCACCTTTCTTCCCTATTCTTTTGCTCAGTTTGAACTGACATGTCTACATGTCTGAATGCACTGAGTTGCTGCCATGTGATTGGGTGATTAGATATTTACATTAATATTAATTTACACAGGTATATCTAATGATGTGGCTAGCAATGTCAGTAGTATCAAACAAAGAAATCTAAATTATTTGTGCTAACTGTGCTAAACAGCAAAGAAAATTAACCTAAATGTCATAAAGATGTGGGATAACCCATGCACCTGAATTTATGATTTGTGTTGTTTACTGTCGGGACAGTGCATGGATATAATCACAGTTTTACTTTGCTTTAAAGCTGTGGATATATTTGATAACCTGTGTACAGTGGAAAGAGTGAAATCTTGCACAGACACAGCTAACATAAACAGCTTATGCCTGGCAAATTTCAAACAGGAGATATGGCCCCATAGCATGTTTGTCACACTTAGCCTCGCTTTTCTGGGTGAAAGCATTAAACTGACAAAGCTCATCCAAGTTTAAATCCTTGTCTAACAGCAAATGCTGTTGTTTAAATGAAGCATCTGCAGTATATTTGGGTTGTTTTTGTGCTGAACAATGTGCCATACATTTACATATACAAATATATCAACCCAGCATGAACATTAGGTCGTTCAAAACCATAATGCCAGTGGTCTTTAAACAACTTGGTGAGGGCTGGGATACAGGTTTCACTGTAAAAGAACTTAGAAGTTTTTCATCCTGAGCATCTCTCCACCACAGCAGGCCCATTAGGCGTCATGATGCAGTGTGCAGTAATTGGTATTTCTGTTGGTAAGCAGCTTCCTTATCCCAGAGCTCAGCCTCACGCTGTGCTGGAGACAGTCTGATATCAGAGTTGCAGAAAACACACGATTGAACCTGTACAGTGAGCAACATATCACTCCAATAAACACCTACCAGGATTTTTAAAAAAGAAAAAAAAAAGACTCCAATACTTTACTAACAAAATTCATTCATTCTGTTGGGAAAGAATTGGTTTGTTTTTTCCCCCCACTTTCTGCAATGATATCCATATTGCACATAACAACAATCCCTCCCTAAAAGATAATGGCTTTTGGATATTATGAGCATAGTTAATAAAATGACCCTAACAAAGCTAAAGGGAAGTTTATAAATTAAAATTTTTAAATGGTCCATGTCATCAAAATTGGCTGCTCACTTTCCACGAATGGCACAAGGGTGGTCGCCCCTTTGATGTGGTAATAGGCTGTTTTGATTTCTGTGTGTCAAGCATGTTTTAAACGGTGAGAGGCATTCCCAACAGCTACTACTTCAAAATCAATTAAAACCTTTTTGCTAACAGCCCTGCCTGGTTCGAAAGGAGGAAAACTAATTCTCTCACTCTTCCCTCTCTCTCTCTGCCTCTTTCATACTCATACACTCAGTCATTTGAAGAATGTAGACCAAGAAGAGACGAGATATACAGAGTCCCGAGGGTCCTGGATTCAGCATTATCTTTGCTTAGTGTGTGCAGTATGCTTATAGTAAAGCATGCACGTATGAGACATGAGCTGAATAATGCCCTATTCTTGATTTTTTTACATTTTATTTTTTCTGTTTTTACAAACGTTGAGAGCCTGTTTGTAAATTTGTTGTTGCCAGAGGGATTAAGTAAATCTACGGTCATTGCCTCAGACAAAAGCTGAAAGGGAAAGGGGATTTTAGTCTTAATCCACCATTGATTGTTGCAACTAATGCTTATCACTTGTGCAATCCAAGCCAAATCTTTTCAATGACAATCTGATTAATTATTCATCTGAACTTCCTGTAGCATTTACAAGTCCTTGAACTAATATCCCCTGGAACATTTAATATGCTTAAACTAATATCATGTTTTGCTCATGGTGATTTAGAATCATATTTGCTCATTTAATCCTAACCTATAATTACCTTTAACTAGTATAAACTGTCATTATTTTCTTTGAAATGAAACATTCGGTGCAAAGGACTAACAAATGGAGTTGCAAATAGAAAATGTCAAGGCGTGCAAAGTGTTTTATGTTATGTTTCATCGGATTAAGGGTCCTCGTTGCACAAGTGCTTACAGTAAGAAGGCTTTGAGTTTTAACGTGTGTTTGGGCAAGATCAGATTTTGAGCACAGTCAACACATACTTGTATGAGCCTGTATGTAGCCATGCATGACTGTTTCTGGGTCTGCACACGATGGTTACATGTTCATATTTTTGCACCCTTTCTCCCCCCTGCAGAACAGTATTTCACTGGGAGCAAAAATACAGCACTGTGTGAATCCTTTTACGGCTGTGGAGGGACATGAAAAGCACATATGAACATGACTAATTGATGTTGGAGCGATGAAAAAGGAGAGCAGGCTCAAAGGCATGATTGGGAAGGCATTTTGCATGCAAGTGATAGCATGAGATAATGCTTGCATCAGAGTTGTGTTGTGGTTTTCACAGCTGATGTACGTGTATCCCTAAACGTCTGCACACCATGAGTCTTTCTGTGAGTGTCCGTGCAGATAAATATGCAAGTGTGTTTGTTTAAGAGAGTGAAGTGCATGACTCAGCCTGAGGTAGGCAGGCAGCTCATGTTTCTTCTGCTTGGCAGGCAGCACAGATAAGATCGAACTGAGCTGACCATTTAAGAAGCCCTGGGCTTTACCTCTGCCAAACAACAAACACAGCCGACTCAGAAATCCTTATCTGCAAATGTTTAACTCCCGTGTGACTAGTTTGATTAGCTATCAGTTCACAGATTCCAATGAACTCAACCAAAAAAAAAAATATATACAGATATACCGACAGATAGATACTACAGTGAGACTGTGGCACTGTCATCAGTCTATCAAGTCAGAATTCACCACTGATGATGATGTCACATTGTTTTCTGGCTGGCACAACCATGCCCTTGCAAAATTTGTAACTTTTGTGGTTTTAGGCTCAAGGAAACTCAGGTGGAGGCTTTCCCGGATAAGATAACCCATTACTGGAAGCTGGGTACTATTAAGTTTCCCCCTGAAAAACCTACTAGGTTAATGCTGCCATCTAGGCCCAGGGCACTCTTGCAAAATAGTTTTTGGATCTCAACAGTTTCACTTAGAAGTTAATGATTAATAAACTAGTGCTGTTTGAATTTAGAACCTACTGTATATATATACTGATAACGAGCAGAGGTTTGTAGTTTATACTGCACAGTTTTGTTTTGGGTTTTTTAAAAATAATATCATGACTGAATATTATTTGCCTTATCTATGATACAAGAATGGCATAAGAATGTCCATAATGCTAAAGGCAGGAAGGTTCCAACTTGTAGGCTGGCTGGGTGGAGTATATAGATACGTCAACTGGTGACTCAGAATTGCTTGTAGATGCGGGAAGTTGTGTCAGCTCTGTTACAATTGACACATAACCTCTTCCGTTTGTAGTCTTGTTGTCACTTACTCACTGTCCGCTGGTATGAGTGAGTGGATAATTGATGCAACCTAGTAGCTCAGTGATAAACACACTGTCACCTTAATAGCTTGACAATTTAAGTCAGTATTTGTTTTGCTTTATTGCAGAGATAATGGATTGATGCTTCTCTCATCTTTGCATGCTAAACATGAAGCTACAGGCAGCAAGCAGTTTGCATTGCTTAATATATCAACCAGAAGCAGGGAGAAACAGCTCAGCAAAAGTTCACTAATTAGCTAGCACATTATGGCTTGTTTGTTTGGAGGATTAAATCATGTATACTTACTCTGCTCAACATGCTGGTAGGTTGATTTTTATTACCTTTTGGATGGAGCCAGGCTTTTTCTTACTTATTCAATGTTTATGCTAAGCTAAGCTAACTGCCTGCAGGCTTTAGTCTTCTTTCATTTCAGAAGAAGAGTGTTTGATCAAGAGCAACCTCCAGGGCTGAAAAAAAGAGCCACCGCTGAAGTCCCAAAAATGTGCACTTGAAGCTGACAGAAATCCCTATTCAGTCCCATTTTATTATAAACTACCAAACTTTACAGCAGAGATAATCATGACTACAATCTGATATATATATATACAGTCTGTTATAAGATATACCAGGTGTGATTTTGTTTTATTTGTGTTGTTGGATCATTTTAATGCAATTATGGAATGCTGAAGCAACAGCCCATCTAAAAAGTCTACTTCAGTAGTGAAACACTAGTATTTATACTAAGCACTAATTAGCGAGTATCTGTGTCTGAGCCATGCACCTCTCTAAAACACTTGCTAGCATTGTTTTTGATAACTTGAGCTACCTCAGGCTTAAAACATTCATTGTTGACAAGGTTTATAGCTAGTCCTGGTTTAGATGGCCCCGAGCCACCCTTTAATTTTGCTGCTATAGGCCTAGGCTGCAGGTGGACCTCACATGAAGCACTGAACACTTCTCCTGTTTTCCACTCCCCAGTTATTATATGCCACTACTGAATGTCTTCAGTTTTGCTTTCTCTCTCACACATTTTGCATTTTAACTTGTTTGTTGTCTCTCTGTGCTCCTCTGCTTTTTGTTTCTCTTCACCATCCAACCAGGTGCATTAACCTACAGCCACAGTAGGGAAAACAGTGGTTGTAGACCGAAGCACAACCATATGCAATCCAATCACCTGGAGACCAAAAATGGTCCAGTTAGTAGTTCTGCTGACCAGTCAGTCAACACAGCTACTACTCAGTCTACTGCTAACAGCAAAAAGATCAACACTCCCCAACCACCCATTTATCTTGGTCACATGCAGGTTGCTGTTTTTAATCGGACGTAGGTCTTTGATGGCTGTTTCTGCCAGGTAAGTTCTTTCTCCACACCATAACCCCAGTGATCCACTGCTCATAATTCACCATTGGATTGTTGGAGTTCCCTCTTTAATATTGCCTTTAACTTATAATTTAAAAAATGCCTTGAGATGATATTGTCGCAAACTCACATTATATAAGTTGAAAATAAAGAAATAAAGCTGAATATTAATTAAACCACTCATCAAAATATGGTCACATGCTTTATAATAGCAATTTGCATACACTCATACACGCATGCAGCCATCATTGCGTTGCATAAAAATGGCTTCACAGGCAAGGATATTGTGGCTACTAAGATTGCACCTAAATCAACAATTTATAGGA
This sequence comes from Tylochromis polylepis, assembly GCA_015107715.1. NCBI lineage: Eukaryota > Metazoa > Chordata > Actinopteri > Cichliformes > Cichlidae > Tylochromis > Tylochromis polylepis. The sequence goes on along the minus strand of VVHJ01048392.1, from coordinate 134 downwards.
TCATCAAGAACTTCAAGGAAAGAGGTTCAATTCTTGTTAAGAAGGCTTCAGGGCGTCCAAGAAAGTCCAGCAAGCGCCAGGATCGTCTCCTGAAGAGGATTCAGCTGCGGGATCGGAGTGCCACCAGTGCAGAG
>VVHJ01048391.1:2302-30446 GCA_015107715.1 Tylochromis polylepis | reverse complement strand
GGGGATACCAGTGGGGCTGCGATAGTGGATGGGGGATGGGAAAGTAGGGGTTGTGGGGGGAAGAGAGGTTAACCTGGATCAGAAGAGTCCTGATTGAGACGGGTGAAAAGGGGCAAACTCTTGGAGTTGGCGCACACACAAGCAAGCTCACACTCAACATAGAAACACACACACTGTCACAACCACGAAGGAGCCCACACCCCCCACCAGTGTAACCCTAGCCTATTCAGACATTCCGCGATGAAAGATGGCCAGGTCCAGCATCAGGAAGCAGTGGCATAGTCGGATATCACCCTCACTCTGGAACAATGCGGAACAGAGCAGCCAGAGGAAGCCAGCATGGGAAAAGTCCCTTCAGAGACATCTTAATCTGTTTCTAAAGGGAAAAAAAGGAGTGCTGATGTTGCAGATTCAAGAAGAAAATATTTTCTGCAGCTTGTTGTTTCTTAACTATACAGCACTAATAGACATATGTTCATATGATAACATCATTGTATTTTTATGTCTGCTTTTGCAAGAACGATTTCTTTCATTTGCACACATTGCTACTGAATGTCTAAGTCAAATATCTTCCTGCTTGTGTGCACATTAAGTATACTACGGGTATAAAGTGAGACTTAGAAATAATTAAATATGTGTAAATCCCATGCATAAGAGTCTAAGACGATGAGAAGTATTATTTTGCCTCAAAACAAACAAAAGACGACTGCCGTGTGTCAACGTGTGCTAACACGGAGACGAGCTCTACCCTTCATGCATTATTCAGAGAGAAGAGACAAATAAACTAACACAAAGACACATCACACCAAAAGTTCAAAAAAGAAAAAAAAAAAACAGGCATGATGACAAATGCTTACTGTACAAAAAGGAAAATAATTACACCCAATCTTGGCGTCCTCTGTAGCTTCTTTCAAAAGTATGTAGCAAGGTTGCAACAGGAGAATTTTGATGAAAGCTAATGAGAATTTTTAAACGTAGTAGTAATTACAGAGTCTCTCACTCCTGTTCACACATGCACACATAATTATCAGCTCATTAACACCTCAGCCAAGCCCTACTTATTCACTTATTCGTATCCAACATGGTAGCTGTCTAGTGATTTACATTATTCTTTTTTCCCCCCCTGCTTCAGAGTGCACACAAAGGGAAAAACCTCATGCACACACAGACTTGGAGATAGTTTCACAAAGAAAGGCTGTGACTCTGGTTTCGATCACACTAAAAACAGATGTTTAAAGCAGACATTTTCTCTCTAAATACCTTTTTTGTTTGTTTTTGTTTTTATTCTTAACTTCTGTTTTCATTCATTGTTCTCATCATATCCTGTTCTATTTTAGTCGCTGTTTCAGATTGTTTGTGTGGGCTTGTTAGTGTCACCGTTTGCGTAGCAGCGTTTTACCATAAAAAAGCAGCACTAATTTACTACAAACCGTGAGTAAATCAGGAGCTTAAACAATGGCTGGCGGAGCAGCACTGTTAAATCACTCAGCTGTATTCATTTCAGATGGAAAAAAGAAAAAGTCATCTGGAAGAATTCAGGAGTTACAATGACATTTTACTGGAAGAATGCACAAAGTCTGCAGATGAGGCTTTCTCTGTCCTTCTGTTAACTCGTCTGTCACACTCAAAATTGCTTCCAAATGAAATAACTAACAATGGCCTCATTGCTGTAAAACCGAAGGGGATTGCTGCATGCTCACTCGCTCCAACACACTGAACCACATAATAAAAAGCCAAGTTTTGTCAGTTTTGGGGTTGTTTTTTTGTCACTTTCTGTAACTTGTCAGAGTTCATATAAATCAAGACGATTGCACACTGGCTGTTTGAATTCAATTCAATTCAGTTAGCTTCACTGTCAATGCCACAAGAACGGTGAGACGACACAGCACCTCCACAAATTACTACAACAATTACGACTAAAGTATTCACACACGGCACAGTTAAAACAGTGAATATCACACCTAAGAGTTCAGGTTATAGTTCTCCAGCTTTCTGAAGGTCTTTTAAAGTCTTTGGACATTGGCTGCTTTTTCCCTCATTTTCCATCTAGTCCTCTAGACCATTTTCACATTTATGTATTTTTTGCCATTGTTAAGCCACTAATACTAACCAATGAATCATTCATGCACTTAACTCAAGGGATGAACCAGTTTATGTTATGTGTATGTCTACACATAACAGAAAACTTAATCTAATTTAAAAAGTTTTCTGTTTTGTGTAGACATAAGACAGGTCATTGCATTGTCTTATAGTCATTGTAGGTACTTTGTTACTAGCAGCCTGTTATTAAAAAAATAATTCATTCCCATTTCTTTGGTTGAATTTATGAAAAATGCCACAGATAACACAGTTTGACAGGCATAAAATAGCATTTTTTCACCATCAAGGTGATTCCCAAAGAGCTCTTCGTTGAACACTTGGCATATCTTAGCATGGTGTGCAGTGTGTCCTTAAAAAACTGAGTAAACTGTTCAATTGGAGGACAAAATAAGATGTGGTAGCCCTAAAAACTACTACAACAGATAAACAATATTTGAAAGTCATGTCATTAAGAAATAGGAAACAATCCAGCAAAGACTTGACACAGAAGCTGAGAGCTGGATCTGGCCCTTCAGTTGATCCATCTACTGTTCATGGCGCCTCATCAAAAATGGTCTCAAGGGTGGCTGCCAAAGAAGCCATTATTAAAGAAAGGAAACAAGAACTGGACTGAAAATAATCGGTAACAGATCTGAAATTTGATGGTTATTCCAAGTTTGAGTTTTTTGTTCAAACTGTTGTCATTAAGTACGGCTGAGGTCAGAGAAGAGATACAACAGTGTGACTACAGCCATGGTGGAGGCTCTGCCATGGTCTGGCTCTGCATTTCAGCCTGTGGTGTTGGAGATCTTAACAAAATTGACAGAATTACGAACACAGCCAAGCACCATCAGATTCTGATCCACCATTCAATACCATCTGGAAAGCATCTGATTGGCAAAAGCAGCTAACATCCGAGAGCATCACAGGTCTGGAAATCTCCTTCAAGAAACCTGGAGAACTGTTCCTGAAGACTACTTAAAGAAATGACAAGCTTGCCTAAGAGAGTTTAACAATAAAGGTGGTCATGCCAAATATTGAATTTCAAGCACATATAGAATTGTACAGACTCCGTTTTTGCCTCATATACTGTATTTCCATTAACGTCTACACACATTTCAATAAATTGCTGCACCCATTTCACACTTCCCTAGTAAAATATGAAGAAATGAAGGGGTGGCTTTCCCCAGAAATAAAGACTGTGGAAAACTCACGTGGCGAACGTTGCATAATGACAGCATTTCTCACCTTTAGTGATTAATATTTTGTCAGCCTGACTGTAATTCACAGAGCTACAGTGGGATTTAATATCTTTGTGGTGGACAGAAACGCAAACAATGGAAGGTGCAAACTTCCCTGCATCCCTGCCCCAGGACTGCAAACATCCTCTGACACGGCACATAACCGTTGCTATCCATCAGTTATGTGGAGAACTCACAAAAAGACAAAAAAGAAAAAGACGCACACATGCACACACCTCCCTATTAATCAAGATTCTTTCGTTATTCAAAACCACATGCTTCTTCAAACAGGGAACACCAACAATTGGGTAAAGGGGAGGAAACTGCCGGATGGGAGCTGATGACTTTAACAGCAAACATGGGGAGGACTGATATTTATTACACCTGCTAAACTTTGTTTAGAAACCCCAGTTTCAGAGTCAACAGACTACCTCAAGAGCCATTCATCAACATGATTTTGATGGATGGCAAGTGTCTAAATAGCTGCCAAAGAAACTAAACAGCTGAACTCTGAACATTTTGCACTGGATAGAATCACATGGAAACATGCTACGTAACTGCTGAGTGTAATTAGCACATAATGCATGCTGATTGATAGTTAATAGCTCAGTGCTGCCCTCACACTAATAATAGGAACTAAAGCTCTAATTCCTACAGACTCACACTAGGACTGTTTTGTCCCACATGCGTCCACAGAAAAATGACACAGTACCTAAAGAAGCAGTACAGTGTTTTTCTGTCTTAAGATGTTTCACACAAGCACGCACATTTGACAAAGCTTCACATAGTCGGCGAAGCACTTATAAATATTTGAAGTATTTAAACAGATGAATTTCTTGCCAAACTTTACTAGTGAGCAGAAAAGACAAAAGGCAGAAAAGCCTGTGGGCAACGTCAAAATCCAATCCAATTTTTATCATGCAAAAAGCATTCATCTGAAAAGTCACAGCAGCACCGGCGTCATTTAACTTCACACAAAGGTGGCCAGCTGTCTTTTGTTGCGTGATCCACGTCATTTGTCCAGTCTTTGGTCTGAAACTTTCTGTGCCTCTCTCTATCTTGGACATGTCTACTTTGGAAAAAATGTCACAGGGACTTACAATGCAGGATTAAATACAAATACTTTTAATATATATTGTAATACGTAATGTTTTCAGATTTAATCAAAGAAGGAATGCTTTCTAAAAAGCCCGGAGCAAATCAAAAAGCATTTTTAAATAAGAATAAAGAGTACGCAAGTACTGAAAACTCATTAACAATAAAAATTTAAAAAGCTACAAATCTGGAAGATAGGTCTGTAGTTTAAGTGGACGATTAAAGGCACATAATTATTCAAACAAAATTATGTTTTGATGAAGATCTTAAACATTAATGATCTTTATGTTGTCATCTTCTGTGATATTTGTCCTCTCCAGTGTCCAGAGACGTAAGCAGCGCTAACGTTTAAGGCATTAGGTCTCATTGTACATACTTAATTCCGCAAAACAGGACAAATAAATTCCCCCACATACAAGATGTTTCAGAGGATTATAAACTGAAATGTGTTCTTTCACGGCGTACGTGACCAAATCTGTATTCCCGTGGAAAAAAATCAATGATTGCCATTTTGCTCTGGCTGCCACACAGCTTTGTCATGTCTTCAAAAGGGCAAGAAGGAGGCAAGAGCAGACCGAGCTACCACACATTAAAACAGCCTGCAGTTATGGAAAGCAGCGCTAATGTATGATAAAAAAAGATCAGAAACTGGAATCTGCTTAAGCTGAGTCTTCAGGGAACTCTGTAGACTCTGTGTGGAGGTCAGAGCGGTGGGTCATAACCCCACCAACCGAGCCAAGTCAACACACACACGTGCACACACACACACACACGCACAAAGAACAAATACGGCTGAAGCCTTGACATTCCTAAACTGGTTAGCTTTTTAGATTTTTTGTACTTTTGTTAAACAACCTTGACTACGGATAAAGACAGTCCATTGTCTGAAAAGCTTCTGGTGCTGCATAAACTAAATTGATTCCATTCTTACATTTATTTATTACAATTATTCAAATTTAATACATTATTTTCAACTTCTGCTGCTCGGAGCTCACTAAAAAAATTATTGTGAAATGGCTCTGCAAGCACCCTCCTATATAATTTCAGACAAAGAAACCATCTTTAAATATTTTACCCGTTATAAAAACTAAATGAGTAACACTTACTTAGGAAAAGGCAGCAGTGATTATGACATCATTTACTGGTAATTACATCATAATGAGTGATACTTTATCTGAGCATTTACATTTTATTTTATTTATTTCTATAATATCATTACATTTTAACGACAACTTAATCAAACTATATGCAGCTAAAGCTTCACCTCAACTAGCTCATTAAAACTAATAATAGTTGATTAATAATTCATTAACTTAAACCATTTTGCTCACAATGCTTGTGTAAATTTACTAGATTAGGAATTTTAAATATTGGACTGGTTTAAATGAGGTTTTGTCGTTTGTCTTTTTGAAGGATCTGGATATCCTTATCATTATAAAAAAACACTATAACATCCTTAATGTAAATAATCAACCCTCTGATGGGAGTGAGAGCACTGAAATTGTTCTTAGAAGATGGGTTTTTTGTTATTGTTCTTAACTTCTGTTTTCGGTTATTGTGCTTCTCCTACCCTGTCCTGTTTTAGTCACTGTTTCAGACAGTTTGTGTTGGTTCATTTGTCTGTGTTTATTTTACTGTTAGACTGACTGTTTGCACTGTCTTACCATAAAAGCCTAACCGGGGGCAACATCTACAAACTTGTGGCTACAAATCCTACATAGCCTACATAGCATGGGTCTATTTATTTTCGTGCTGCTTATCTGACCAGGAGTGCAGCGGGACTGCAGTCTACCCATGCTGACACTGGACAAAAGGCAGCGTCCACCGTGAGCCATGAACAGGTTGCTAGCCCACCATAGGCCATAATTCACACCCTTATATGGTTTGCAACATTGAGCATTGGAGAGAATAAATAATAACACACACACACACACACACACACACACACACACACACACACAGAAATGTATATTAGGTGTGATACAATCAATACAAAATGCAAATCTATTCCTCACAGAGCTGAAGCTGAGGGACCAGCTCACTGTAAATGCCTTGACAAATGTACCACAATAAATTAACTGAATAAACGCAGTTAATTTCACTTAATCAACTAAAAGACTCATTGCAAATGCTTCCACTGTTACATTTGTAAACTTAGTACCTTCACAGTTTGCCACAGATGAAGTTCTGTTTAGTTTTATTCAAGATAATCCTGTTTGCGTCCCTCTGCACGTCTGTGTAAATGCAGAGTACAGTTCCTGTTGTACACAGTGAACCTCTTACTAACAAATAAATAAAATGTTAGCAGAAATATGAACAGAATATGAAGCTAATCTGCTGGAAAGAGTTTCAAATGTGATCTGATGCAAAGTAAAAACTGAAGCTCAAAAAAATAAAGCACTCTTATTTTAAGACAAAGCCTGTCTGTCTTTAAAATGGCTTGAGTGAGACTCACGCTTCTTCTTGCTATTTAAGATTAGTAAAAACCCCAAGCCTATTTAAAGAGAAGTGAAAGCACACAACAACTAGCTCTATACTTTGGTTTTTACACCATGTTTCAGGCACACAGTCAAATCTGCCACTCTGATGTCGATGTAATGCCGCAGCTCCGACGCACATCAGCATTTATGCTCTGCTGCTCTCTAGTGGTCAAAACGTGTAGTGCCCAAGATCTGGCCAAGATTACCAGCCAGGAATAAATAATTAAAGGCTTATTAATTAATTCCATAAATTTGAGCCAAACCTCTCACATAGGAACCTTCTGTTCCATGATAACATGAATCCCATCAGTGAGATAACATTACTGAACACAACATCCTAAAGAATTCACACAAAAACAAACCTCTGTCTGAGTTTGTTTTTGTTTTGTCTTTTAATTTCACAATATAGTAATCAGAATTTATAATGATGAGACTGTTCAAAACATCTGGAAATTGTCCATCTATTCATTTTCTTAACCAGTTAAAAAACTTCAAAGAGAGCCAATTTAGGGTAGGAAGCCAGAGGACACAGAGACACAGAGGCACAAGGAGAAAATACAAATGCTACACTGAAAACTTCAGCGATCCAGTGGCTTTGAAACCAGGACCTTCTTGCTGTGAATTGCTAGCATCTCCACCATCAGACTACCCCTACATCCAGGTACAAACCAGGCACACCTCTGCCTAAGCTCCTGAGATCAGCTGAGACAAGGCAGTAAGTCACATGATATTAGAATATGTTAAAAATAAACAGGCAGCCTCCTAGTAGATACGCCTATGGTATCAGTCTCAAAATCATGTGTAGCCTTGTTCTAAAGTTATCGGAAACTCGACCTGTGACCTCGAGGTCACTGAGATTCAAACTTATCCGAGAATTTAGTAGATATACTTATGGTGTCAATTTGAAAATCCCTTAAGTTATCGCAGTCAGACAGACAGACAGATAGATATCAACACAGTGGTAAAAAAAAACCAAAAAACTAATTGCCCTAAAAAATGCATGAGAAAAAAAACATATCAGCCAAAGCAGCACTCACAGAAGTTTCCGGGTGGCTGCAGGTTGTGTTTTGTCAGGGCACACCAGCCGACAGGGAAGATGTCTCTGGAGTCGAAGGGACACCAGTAGTCAAAGGCGCCTCGCCAGCCATCAAACATAACAAAAATCTCCTGACCTCTGACCTCACCCACTGTGGCGGGACAAATCAGGTAAGGGTTCTTCCTGTCCACTGCCTCCAGCTTCATACCAGGCTGAAAGTAGTTTTTAGCAGGGCTGGCAGGTTCCTAAAGAAACACGTAAATATACATGCAAATAAAATGAACTGTGCAAATCTAATGGAGCTATGTTTTAATGGCAGATAAACTGTGCAGAAGGTGAAAGTGAACCACGCAGCCTACATACAGAGTAAGATTTCATCGTGTGATTAAAATGGGCAAAATTAACTTAGTAATGTGTCTGTGCTGTTTTCTGCACATATAAAAAAAAAAATCCTTAAAGAACAGTTTACTATTAAAATTTTTTAATCCAGTTTTTAAACATTATTTTCACTAACCAGAGCTGCACTCTTTTTTTTGTCATTACCTTCTTAAAAGCCGAGGCTGGGGCCATCTCTGCACCGCTGAGCGTCCGTAAGAGGAACATGGGCCAGGAGGAGGCATTCATCCTGAAACCTGTACACAAGGCCAAACATTTCAGTCTAACCTGAGAGTTAATGCTGCAAATCACTGACCAAGACTTCTTTATGTTCACACTGGATTTCTACATGGTTCTTCCACAAATATGATGAAGTACCTTTAAGTGCAGGATATTCTTAATCTATTTATTTTAAAATAGGACACCGTTTTTCAGAAAGGACTCAATGTCACCAAACTGCACTTAAAGACAAAAACATTTTCAAGTAAGGAACACTTGTGCCTTTCCTACTATTACAAGTCGAAATACACACACAACATAACATACACCCTAGGGCAACATACAGTCTGTGGGAGAGTTCAGTTCGGCAAATTAAGTACAAAATTATTTTGTGTATGCTTTAAACCAAATAATACCAATCATAATGTTATATTTTCAATGCATTATGTAGATGCTTATCATATTCTGTGAAATATATTTATTTGGGTAAGTTTTTATTTTCTAGGAACTATAATCATTCAGATATTTTAATTTACAAACAAGCCCTGAACATAACATGGAAATCTTAATAATCAAAGTGTTCCCGGTAACAGCGTGAAGGCACCCACCGAGCGGTGGCTGCAGCATGTCTCCGTTCCTCTCGCAGGTTCCTATTGGCTGAATGTCTGACGAGTCAACCAGCCGCCAAAAATCATTGGTGTTGTCGCTACCATCCAGACGCAGGCGTAGCCGAGTGCCCATCATCCCCATCACCGTTGCAATACACACTGAGTTAGAGTTGCGAGGGTCCCGTGCTTCAAGTTTCATACCTGCCTTGAAGTCATTGGAGGGGGGGACTCTGGACTGCAGAGGGATACCAACAGACCTTCAGTCATCGCTCCTTGTTCGAGGGGCTGATACAATGATAGACGTTAGAGTAGTGTGTACACTCAGCTTCAAATATAGAACATGAAAGATGAGTCTGCTAATATCTCTCTAATGTGTACTGGCAACAACAACAAAAAGAAAAACGGCTGTTGGTAATTGTCTTAGTTTTTTGTGACTTTCGCAGCCTGTTGTATTTAGCCCATTTGATCTATCTGACTCCATGACTGATGACTGAAACACTCACTGTCATACCTCTCTGCTGACCTCCTCTGTACATGCTGTCCATGAAACCTGTTGCCACTGATTTTCAGTCCACTTCTTGAGTAGTTTGGCATACTTCAGTCTTTTTTCCCTATATTAAGAATGGCTTAACAGCCATTGGATCATCTGAAGACTCAGGTCCATCTCTCAGGCTCTGTGTCAGGTCCAGAATGCAATGAGGGGGAGGGGGCTCAGGAACAATTCTGTTGCACAAATCCAGGTGATATGGATAGTGTGTTGCTTGTAAATTTTGTTTTGTGTTTTGATTCTTAGTGACGTCGGTGCTGCTGTTGCAGCACTCTTTGATATTAATGCATGTAATGTTTGTAACTGCGATGTCTTTTTAATTATGGATGTATTTACTGACAGCTGAGCCAAAACACACAGAAAACTTCCAAAAAGGATAACAAACGTTACAAACTGAGGAAATATTTAAGGTAAAAAGCCAGATTCTAACTATTGCGGTTCATATTACAAATTGTGCTCATACGTTTGGGAGCCAGTCCAGGTTTCCTTACAGTTACGCATAATGTTTTATAACACTGTGGCATAAAGCTCATAAAATGGGAGTGCAGCTGTGCAAAATGCAGCTCTTAACTGGAAACCAATTCATTTGTAATGCATACGCCACCTTAACATTACATTTTGAACAATTCTATACTTTCAACTTTGTGGGAAAAGTCTGGAGAAAGCCCTTTTCTTTTCCAGCATGACTCAGCCCCATTTGCACAAAGCAAAGCCTGTAAAGGCATGGTTGGAGTTTGGTGTGGAAGAACTTGAATGGCTCACACAAGAGCCCTGACCTTAACCGCATCAAACACCTTTGGGATGAACTAGAACAGCCAGGCTCTTTTGCCAAACATCAGTGTCTGACCTCAGAAATGCTCTTTTGGATGAAAGGCCCCAAATTCCCACAAAACACTCCAAAATGTTGTAGAAAGCCAGAAGAGTGGAAACTCAAACAGGGCAAATAGGGACCAACTCCATATTAATGCCTATGCCTACTTCACAACACTGTGGATCATTGTTTATGAAAGAAACTCCACTCACAGCAACCGTGTTCACTGAAATGTTTTTTTAAAACAAATACTATATGTTTTTGGTATTTTTTTAAATAAACCAATCAGGAAGTCCCTCTTTTGTCTGAAATCATCACAGAATGTTTTAGTGCCAGGAAGGATTAAAGAAAGCAATTCGCTGAAAGGGGAAATTAATGATATGGCATCTTAAAAAAGCTTCTTAATGATCAAGTACCTGTTTGAAGCAAGAGGGCGACGCTGCAGTGGAGGAAGTTTCTCTCAGATATTCCTCCCAGCTGAACGGTTCTAGCACGGAGGACGGAAACAAAACGTCGATCACTCGGATACAGAACGGATCAAAAAAGTGTAAAAAAAAAACATATTAAAATAAAACCAATCAACAAAAAAACCTTGTAATGACACTAAGGCGAATTTAAGTGTAAGGAAAAGAAACAATCCCCACTTTATATTTATAAAAGCAAAGTAAAGCTTAATCTGCGCAGGATGTCAGAAATACACAAAAGAATGTGAGTAATACTGTTAGAAAAATAAGGGTGCTTTTGTTAACCTACCCCGGAAACGTACTAAAAAAAGACATAATGAGTTACTAACTGTGGAAGTGGTGACACTGCAGTGGCTGGATTAATAAAAAAATGTTTTAAATTAGACTGATAATGAGAGGGTTAACAATGAGGAGTGACAAGGCAGAGATCTGCACAGCTAACCATTAGACTTGTCGAGCGCAGAGCCTGCTGTGATGCTGCTCCGTCTCTCCTTCTTCTCCTCCTTTTGATCTGAAATCAAAGCGGTGATTGAACGGCTCATCAGAATTATGAAGCTTCTGATATACAGACTTTAATTACTGTGAGAATGAAGGCACTGTAACAGTTCTCAAACTACCTCAAACATACCAAACATTAAAGACTCCAATCGTGTCTTTGTAAAAAAAATAAATAAATAAATAATTTTTTGAATAAGCGAGGATTTTGATCATTTTGTGATGCACCTTTTAGTTTGGGGTTTTTTGGGGGGGGCGTTTTGGATCAAACTGGCACAAAGGCACCGTGCAGGCTTACCTCTGTGTGGCGTTCGGCCCATGATGACTGTGCTTCTTCGGGTCAAGTCAGGCAAACAGATGCTAGAAATAACAGAGTCAAAAGAGTTAATCTCAGCAGAGATCAAATGCAATCATTTAATAATACAAGCAACTTCCGTTGAGGGTTTTCATGTAACATAAACTTATATTTATGAAAACGTTAGAAATTTGATTATTTCAGATAATTAAATGGAAAATACTCTGTACTAAGCCCACATAACAAAATTAACGGATTATAAACTTGTCCAAAAAATGTGTCCACTTTTTTTTTCCACTTAGAAAGCTGACATTCCTCTAGTTTCCAGACGTTTTTTGTGTCCATGTTGGAGAATTTACTTTGCAATACTACTGCAGCTTTATAAAGCACTAAATAGTTTAGAGCTAAATTACATTTCTGATCTGCTGCTACATGAAATGTCCAGACCTCTCGGATTGTATGGAACATGTCTGCCTGCTGTCCACAAGATCAAAACTATACACCGCAAGGCAACATTCAGTTTCTATGAATTACAAATTGGAGAAAAAAAAAGCTTTCTAATCTTTTTATTAAATTACATTTCTGTCCACGTAATAGTCCCATCTAATGTATAATTTCCTGTTTAGTCTGTTTTATTTATCTTCCACTCTATTTCAGCATCTAAATCTTGTTGAAATGGCTTTTTAATTTGTCTTTCGCCTTTTCCATCATCTGTAAAGAACGCCGATTTACCTCGTCATTCAAAATTGCTCCGCAAATAAGCCTGCTTGACCTTTTGCGAAAATGCTGTGATATTTTTCTCACTCTCAACAAATCTCAGGGAAAAAGACCAAAATGAAAAATGACTTTATCCAACTGTGTAGCCAAAGCCTACAAACTTACTCCTGTTATTGTGAATTACCTAAAAGCATAGTGAGCCATGCTTTTGCACCAGGCGACCGTTCGTAACCATTACTTTGAGTCAAGCGCTTCTACAACCAATTGAATCCAAACATGGCTAAAAATAGTACCCACCAAACATAGCGTCCACACTTGTTTGAGTGCCACTTGTGGCACAATACAGACGAGTTAGGGAAGCACTGACAGAGCTGGATTAACATGTTTTAGTCATTTTATGGGATGAAAATCAGTCATTTCTCAAAACCCTCTGTGTTATTTTTCTAATTGTGATCTATAATTTACCTAAACTTTATACATTTAAATTTCAGGGGTCATAGAGGATGCGCAAGAACTGTTCATTGTGCAAAACAAACAATGAACTTCAAGCAGAGGCAAAAAGGTAACTAAAACATGTCCAACAAATGCTCACTTCCACTCATTTTAACTAGAACGTCTTGTTATTCAGTGCCATGTGAACGCCTCTGCTAGCAGCTTTGCAACCATTACTCCTCCTTTTTCAAGAAAATAAAACTGTTACCACACTGCTTATGCTCCAAATCTGGTCCAAAACCAACGATCAATTTTAAGAAAAACATCAGCACAGTGCCACTCCATGCAAATTCTCTACATAGCTACAGCTCAAACTGAAGAGAAGAAAAAAAAAATCCACAGCACACAAAAGAGACAAAAATACAAATTAAATCCACAAGTCCAAAGGTTAAGATGTCTTCAGAAGCCTCACAATGTGTCCTTTCTTTGTGCTTCAAAGTTTTAGCATCTGCAATGTATTGTGGCCGTCCCTCCCTCTGAAACCCCCCCTCTAGCCCCCCCGTGCAATGAATCCCACTGAGTCAGAAGAAGCCATAAAGATTCCAAGCTGCCATAAAAAGCCATTAAGACGTGTGGACGTGGGACGTCTGCTGGCAGACATGAAAAGGATTCCAGCTCCAGACTGGTTCAGTGTTTGCATTGGTTTGTTCGCCTTGCTCAAGAGGGTCAGACAAAACTGCCCCGCAGACGAGGAAGCACTTAATTTTTACAATCTCCATTTCCACTCATGCAGCCACTGATCTGGGATTAGTGCGACGTTCACAAAATGGAACAGTGAGAAGACGTGAAACAGCCATAACGCTCACTCAACAGGAGGAGCTGTCAAAGTGTTTGTCGCTGATTTTTTTTTTTTTAAACTTATAAGGCACACATTTTTAAATTCAAAAATTCTTTCTTACACCACGAACAAATTTTTGACTGTGTGTAAATTATTAGGATTTCCTTTTGTGGAAGAAAGCTAGTAAAGCAATAACAGAGGTACAAATAAAGTTTGTTTTGTTTCTGGATCTAAGATAAATGTCAGTCATCTTCCCCCAAAAGCTTTTTCTGACTCTTAATGAAGAGTCAAAAGTAACTTGTTTATTTCTATTATTAATTAATCTAACTTCTTTTTTAAAATTATTTTTGTTGTTGTTTTTAGTTTGGGAGTCAAAATGTGGGAACGAAGCTAAAAAATAAAAAAAGACCAACAATAGGTTTATAAACCACAGAGTAATGTGGCGTAAAGGTTTGGTTTATTATTATTATTTTATCTTTATTTTTTAAATAAAATTTAAAGCATCACAGAAGACAAAGAAGAGAAATAAACATGAGAGTAAAAACTTAGTGGATTACAGTGCAATACAGTAACGTCCTGACTCCAAATGCTGCACAGTCCGGACTGTAAACCAAACATCTCGTCGTTTTGAATGGTTCTCATTATTTCACAGTTTTAACAGCATTTCAGAGACAAACAGAAAAAAGAAAGTGAGAAATTATATATCTGATGAAGAATGAAGACAGTTGCTCTATGCGACCAATTCTCAATGACCAAATGAGGGAAGGTGGCTTGCTGATTATTAGATAACATAATAACACCTTTACTCAACTGTTGAATAATAACTTTTTTTTTTTTTTTTAATGATCAGGGATGTTTACCCTACATCACACTCTTCACTTTTTTTTCTTCAATAAAATGTTACAAGAGTGAGATGAGCTTCCAAAACCCGGTTTGAAACCACGCTCTCGGCCTGGCCTGGTGTTTCCTCTGTGAGGCAGGACAGTGAAGGGATCACATTACTGCTGCTGGGAGGCTGAGGGGTGTGTGAGCCGCTGCAGGGCGTCACCTCCACGATCATAACTTGGGATATCCTTTCAGACCCCATAACTTTAACAGCAAAATATTTATTTTCTTTTTTCCAAGCCAAACTGCTTTCCCAACACCAGCATTAAAGATGAGTCACATAAAAGCTTTGAAATGGAACAGCATGCAGGTTTGGGCAAAATAAATAAATTAAAAATAAGCGTGCATTGTTCTTTCTTTTTTTAAAAAAAAAAATTTTGCAGCCTGTGAGGAGGGAGGGAGTTAAATAAGCAGAAGACAGAAATTTAAATGTGAAGAAAAGTCTGTGACGCATTTTCATTTGGGTTATGGTCACATTTAGTGGGCGGGACAGTGCTCCTCACACGGGCTAAACACTGCTAACGATACACTGTATCCACGGCGGGGTTACTACAAGGCTGCAGGATCGTGCTAAACGGGGTTTTTTTTTTTCTTTTCCTCCTCAGTTGCAGTGCAATCCTCTGCAGGAGTCCAGTAAACAGAAAGCAAAGGGAAAGCTGCAGAGTTCTATGTAGCTACTGTAAGCAGCACCGAGCTGCCCGTCTGCACAGACTACAGTATAAACACGCTCCGCTCTCCGTCACTGCGTGCGCTAATAGCAGGAAAACTGAGCGCTTTTGACCGCAGCACGGAAAACAAAACAGCACACGAGACTAATAAAGAGGCATGAGCCGTACCAACCGTGTCAACTGGGTATTTTGATGCGAGACTCCTCACTTTCTATCAGTTGCAAGCCGCCATATTCGCTGCAGCTTCGCGCATGTCCACCGCGCAGTGCTGTAATTCATTTTTTTTCTTCTTGCACATGAGGTTAAAAAATAACCGGGTTAGAGGAGGGGAAATATTAATTAGGCCTTTTATTAATAAAGTGTTGATTCATCTTGGGTATTTGTATTAAACAGCATGTCACGTGGAAACGAAAATCTCTTTCTTTATGTGTATTTTTTATTGTGGCATGCTAATTATGACGCAGGAGGTGATAAGAATAGCGATGACATGCGATGTAACGGAAGGTAAGCTGTGTTAATAATTTTTTTTAAAAATGTTTTTGTCAATAAATTAAATTAACTGAAAAAAAACCAGACACGTGATCTGTGTTACAGTAACAACAGAGCAGTTACATTCAAAATTACAGTGTTGAATTTTGAATAATTTATTCATGTAAAACTATAAATGCGCTTTCGCGAAAATCATGCATGCAAAATTGTAAAATCAACACATTACAATCAAATGTCGCTTTTAGGGTGATTCGTGCTATATTATCAAAGCTGATATATTCACAGGTGGTTGAGAAGGAGTTCATTTTATTTTCTTTGTTACTTCAATTGTAACAATGTGTCAGTTTCAAACAGTACAGTTTTATAAAAATGCATTTTAATTGATTGTAACCAATATAATTAGGTAATATTTTGTGTGTTGTATTATTTTGTGCAAAAAGTATTTCTAATAACGTTAACTGAACATTTGTCACTTTGTTTTTCTTTAATTTCATCGGTATAAAAACGTGACCCACTTTTTGGGTTAATTTTGGTATATTTTCCTTTTGTTCTTTCTCTATTTATTTAATCAGTTACTATAACAGCATCATACTATATAGGAGTAATGCATGAACTGTTTCCATCTGAAATGTAATGGAATAAACGTCCCAAGTAGCATAGAGTAATAGAAATACTCAAGTAAGGTACCTCAAATATGTTTTGTGTACAGTATTTAAGTTAAATGCATTAGTCACGTAAGACGACTACACATTTAAAAGACAACTACAGAATAGTCTAGAAATATTGTTACATGACAGATCAGAATAAAAGTTAAAGGTTAAGATCCTCTTCCAGTTGTGATACTGTGGCAGAAAACAAACTCTTTCAAATCTCAGTATCTGAACAGTAATTACTTTTCTCTTTCATAGTTATTGTGGTATGAAATCCAAGTGGGAAAGGGTTTGTTTCCTTTGTAAAATGGTCATGCACATGACACCACACAACACGTTACCTAATAGTAAGTTGGCTACAGTCCATTAAAATGTATAAAACTGTGCTGTTTGAAACTGACACTTTGTCACATATCAAGTAACAAATTGAAATGTCATCTTTCTCCACAGTAATGAAGCCCATGTTAATGACTGAGGTTACTTATCCAGTCTTAATGTGTTAAAACAATGTGCACATATACAGTGCTGCAACAGCAAACTGAAACGCTTGCATTTTTAACTGATTTCATGTTTGCACTTTTCCTTCTTTGTGTACCAAAATAAATGAGCTGACCATTTACCTGGATGCTATTTACGTATTCAGATTTAGTTTAGACACCATGAACTTGTATAACAGTACAGAGAAACTTGTTTGTTTTAGTTTAATGGTTTATTGCAATATCATTTTCTTTTACATACATTTCAAAATACTCTCCAGCCTTGTGCTATAATTATTGGGGCATCTTATTGCATTGGGAATTACTTTAATAGGGTTAGATTTTAATAAACAATCACCTCATAAGCTGTGATGCACTGACAGATAAAATGATCCAATACAGGCTAAGGGAGAGTGCACAGTTTTAAAAAGGACAACTGGGGTTTATAAGTCATTAACTTTGCTCAAACAAAAAGGTAAGTAATTTTTTAAACAGTACATTTATCCTATATTTGCTGATGATACCTACAGTATTTACATAAAGACACACCTTAATGGCATTTCTCTTACTCCACAAACTATTCTCCACCTCATGGCTGTTGGACAGAAACTGAAAAAAAAAAAATTTATCTTATGAACACATTAAACACATTATCTCAGTAAAGATAAATCACACCTGCCAAAATGAACTCGAGAAGGTCAACCCGAGACCGGGGGGCGGGGGGTTCACCCACAAACAAAGTAATGTAGCATTTAATGTGCACCATCTTTCTAACACCTGCTCTCATTACGAAGCCGGTCGATGCAGTGTCCGTGAGTCCAGTGGATTCACACCGATTTCGCCAATTAGTGCATTGTTGGAGGGGTTGGTGTAGGTGAGAGCGAGTGGAGAGGAGCTGCAGGAACATTTTTAATCAGTGACACAACATGGGTTGACCAAAGGGGAGGGGAGGGAGGCAGCAGCAGTAATTAACAGTGTAAAAATCTGCGTGCTGCTGTAAGGAGATGATCACCGGGCTTATCAAACGCTCAACAAACAGTGCGCTGGACTGCATTTCCATCCCAAAGTTTTATTTTATCTCGGCTCGCTGTGGATCTTAAACCACTGCTGGAACGCGCAGACGTCCGTGTTTCTATTGGCTGCGCGCAGCGTCGCTCAGAGGAATGACGATTTTGCTGCTATAACCAGCTGATGCTGAGGCTATGAACGCGGAGCCTCTGAAGAACTGTTGACGGTACATTGACACCCCTTCATCGGCGTTATGCCTGCGGATTCGGTCTTCCGACGGTCCAAAGACTGAGTGAGTAGGACATTTGATCGTGTCACGACGCACAGGCCCGGGTTTCCCCCCTCCTCCATCTCCTGTCGCTCCACATGATGTTTCTTCGTCTTCCCACATCATCATTTTCATGTGCATGATGCTCCGTGCTTCACAGATTGAGCTTTCTCACCTCGTACAGGCGTCACATCGCATCTGCAGGTAAACCTTCGCGTGGTTTAAACGGTGAACGGGCTGCGAGGTTTTTACTCGTTATCTCCTAGGATTTGATTTGATTTTTGGTATGTGCTGGGAATGATGTCTTACCACGGGTTCATGAGTGAAGGCTTTTTTAATTTTTTTTTTTAATTTTTTGTGGATGTTGTTGTGCAACATTGTCGTGAACGTAGACCGTTATAATGTATGCACTGGTTGCTGTGTAGGCTGAGAATCGCGTGGACAACGATGGAATGGTCGTGCGCTCCGCAACGCAGCGACGAAAGAGACGCAGTTTCGGTGCAGAGAGAGCAGCATTACTATCCCCCCACTCCCTTCTCTCACCTCACGCAAACACACATAGTCTCGTGCACGCGGACGCACGCACGTGCCTATTAAATTCACACTCCCAAACTCACTTATTGCCGAGGTTTTCTTTGCATGCAGACTCCAGCGAGCCTCTGTTGCAGTGTCGTGCTGCCGTCCATTCTATATTCATTCAATCTTTCCTGGACTTTCACGGTAATATTTTCACCTTGTTTCCATTTCGTTTTGCAGGGAGAGGAAGCAGCGTATCAATAAACCGAATGCATGCTGTATAAATTTTTAAGATTTTTTTCCTTCCCCAAGTATGAGCTCTAATGCCTAATAGGTCACTCTTGTTGCTGGCGTATACCTATTAAAAAATGTGCACTACGAATTGAGTCACTACCCAGTGTCCTTAAATGACAAACCAGGGGTGGCCTTAACGTCCACCTTATCTCTTCCCCTGGAAAGACTTAGCTGTGTGGAGCATACACTGCATAGGAAAACGCCCACACAGGCACATGAGCCAAGTCAACATTAAAGTGTTTTTTTTTTGTTTGTTTTGGTTTTTTTGCACTGCTGAATAAATCAAGTGTTATACAAATTAAGTTGGACTGATACTGTGAGAAGCTTTGATGGTTCCAGTCCAACAGCATGCATATTACAAAAGAGGCATTTAATAATCGTGGTCAGTTTTTGGATGTATGACAAGAGACGGTCTGCCTTTAGATGTAATTGTTCTGGGGCTTTTTTTTCTTTGCTTTGCTTAAACAAAATGATAACATTGTTACTTGTACATAAATGCATAATAACCTCACAGAAAGCTGGAGGGGTAAATATAAGCAAAGAGGGAGAATGTTAGGTGTGAAAATGTTAAATCTTCACATCAACCATCTCAGCTCGAGAGATTCAGAGATCTGCAGAGAGAGTGGTCACTTCACAAAGTGCAGCTGTTCCTGATGTGAATGTGGTTACAATAAAACAGAAAGTAAAACAACTGTTTTTGACCTGATGATCCTATAGCTTAAAAGCCAAGAGGTCACTGGGATTGTTCTAAATCCTCCCGATGCAGACGTGAATTTGGGCATCAGCTTTCAAGGCAGCACGTTTGATTGTGTTTCACCCAATAATTCCTCAGATGATCTGGGTGTTGTCACGCTGTGTGATGGGGTACTTGGAGCTAAATTCAAGTCTGACACCAGACCTGAGAGGGTTATGCTGAGGTCTAGGTTGTTAAGATAACCCCAACTCTTACCCTAATGCTATAGTTTGGAGAAAGACAAAGCAGACCTTTTTGAGGAAAAAATGAGAATAGATTTTGATGTCTGTGAGTTAGAATGATTATTTTCTTTGTTCTGTGATCACTAAGACTGGGAGAACTTAATAAAAACCATAATTACATATTCTGTTTGCTTGTTTGGGTTGTGACGACTTAGATCTCAGAGGGTTAACTTGCTGATACCAAGAATGTGTCATTTTTACTGTGTTTAACATCCAGTTTACCTTGTTAACACTTCCTTGTTAGCCCAAACACAAAAACTGCTAATAGGTTTGCAGTATTTGGGTGTTATGTAAAGTATCTTGACGCATGCTCAATCATCCAGGTAAGGAAATCCCAGAAAGCTTGGTCGTGTTTACCTGGACGTCGTGTTTTCAGTGGGAGAAATGTCTAATCACTCATCTAAGTGACTTCTTCAGTGTCACCCACTTGGATGAGTGACGAAACATTTCTCCCACTAAAATGATGAACACAATCAGCTCTCTGGGATTATATAAAGTACTTGACAAATTCTTTTGGAGCTGATGACAAGAAACACAAATGACGACACAGAATGTGATGGTTAATCAAGTAGAGACCTTTCACTGAAAACCACAAACATCACTCAGCTGGTGTCTCCAGAGCGAAAGTCAGACCAAACTCTGTGGAATATATCATGCATCACTGTTTGTTACCAAAATTGTGCCAACCCATTTAGTAAGTGCGGAGATGTTTTATCGGATAAGTGAAAACTTTGACCTGCTGATGGTTGCAGTGCTGTAGGCAAATTAAAGAGGATTCATTCTCTTCGCACCATGGATATTAAAGCAATCCATCCAAAGGCTGTCAATAACTTCATTAAATAGCAAAAATGTCTCTTTTTTGTAGGGATGGTAGAGGAAAAGGTAGGGGCTCACTCAGAGGAGTCCTCTTCTGAGGATCTTCTGAGCACCTATACAAAATCTAACAGCCATCTCCAGTTGCTGTTGACATGCTTCTGCAGCATCCTCCTTGTTGATGTATAGATAATTAGAATAGATGGGATCTGTGTGGAAGTCATGCTTAAGCCATTAATTATTTAAACATGTCCTCAAGGAAATGTTGCCTTTCTGTATATCTACATGCCCTACTTATTCACTGTCTGTGTCAGGAAGACTAAGAGCACGCAACTCCCTGTGCAAGGAATGATGGGATATTTGGACCTTCAGTGGGACCCATTGACAACATATTTGATTGCATCTTTGTTTTTGTCTCTGGTCTTCCAGGTGTGCCGGCATGCAGTGTTGGATGGAAGTTGAAGAAGGACATCGGGACATGGAATAAAGGGAGGCAAAGGACATCTGAATAAACTCAACTCAGATACCTAATAATTACAATAATAATAGATATTTTTTAAAAGTCCAGAAAAGAGGCAGAGAGAGAGAAAGAGAGAAGCTATGGTGTAAAGGGAATGAAGATGGGCCGTGGTCAGACGCTTGCAATGTTCCTCCTGGAGTCCACAGTTTACTCCACCGGCTGTTGGTCAAAGCAGGAGTCTCCTCGCTAAAAACCCAAGCAGCTCATTTCACCCGCTGGAGGAGCCCTCACTCTCGGTGATGTAATGAATAAGTTTGAAGTCCTTGGCATTGTGGGCGAAGGTGGGTGGATTTTACACGGCAGATTTCACTGCATGCTTTAAAACTTGAAGACTTTATGTACAGTTGCTGGTAACACTGGGGTCATAACCAGTGTACATTTTAATGGGATTTAGAAGCCTTACACTGCACAGCTGAAACTTATACATAGCTGTTGACAGAGTGTATATATCCTACTTTAGCATTTTTGAGCACAGGCAGATTTTAAAGGAGAGCATGAGCCTCGGAGTTTGGTGAAGTCTACCATGGAGTATTGTCTAATTTGCTATAATAATAGCTTTGGTCATTAGGTCGCCATGTTTGTGTTGAAACAGGATTATGTAATAGACAGGTGTTTTTTTGTTTTGTTTTGGGTATTTTTGCATGTATGCCTGTTTGAGAAGAATACCTTTCAAGGTTTTAGTATGAAGCCTTGCTCTTTCCCATTTTGCAAACTGAAAACATCCCCTGCATATACCTGTTGTTTGGATCCTTTCCACAGCACTAATTTAATCAGTACAATAACAGTCAAGCATGCTCACCCCTCTGCTGCTTAGCTTATCTTCTCTAACAGTGTCTGTTTTTATTCCTTAATCACTTTCAGTTGCTTCTATTCTGTGTGACTATCATCATCATCAGTGCAGTCCAACCCTTTTTGGTCTGGTGCAGCAGACAAAAATATGAATATGAATATGCCGAATCTGCAGGCAGGGGGACAAGATTTTTGTTTAGACCAAACATGTTTAAGAAGGTGTTGTTTGCATAGAGGTAAACAGTCAGTACAAAGAATTGCAGATTTTTATTCAATTTAATTTTTTTTAGAATTTGTCTGCATTTCTAAATAATGACTTTCATGTGGGATAGGAAGTCTGGCTGCTCCGGAAGCCCCAAAATGTTATCAGATGATAGCCGATGGGTTCCCATGCCAAAAAGCCTTTAGGTCAAAGGGTAGGATCAACCCCTTCCTGGCCAGAAAGAAGTGCTGAGTTTCATAAGCACTGCTTAGAAAATGTAGTTTAAATTAGAATTACTTACTGAATTAAAAGAAACTCCAAGCTCAAGAGCAGGAACTGATTTGTAGTACTGATGAAACACATATTGCTGTAATCCATAATTCGCTGAATTTGCCATGTACAGGTAGTTTTAACCTTCAGTGTTACTCTAGCCTTACTTTGTTCATGGTTAGTATGAGATCATTTAATACAATCACTTGTTTTACTGTTTATGACAAAGTTAGCAATGCCTGTCTGACAAAGACCTCATCCTCCTTATAGATGAGAAAAGCACCATATATGGTTTTAGTTGGAAATGACAAAAAAATTAAGTGTTTAGCTTGGAGGATGTAAAATGCCTTATTAAGAAATCGTAGAAATCACACATTTTTCAGCACCATATGAGTATTGCTGAAATGTTGAATATGCATGCAAGTAATTCTTGCAAAACAACTTTTCAACTGCATAAATTAGTCTTGGTTCTTTTGAAAGGCTAATCCACGATTCTGCTATTTTTAATTCACATTCATACTTTTCTTTAAGGTTTATATCTTTTTAGGCCATAAATAAATAAAATTGTACTTTTCACTGTGAGTGACTCTTAAGTGAGCCACACAAATGCCCTTTAAATAGCAATCTGCGTAGCCTCTGTTTCTTGTAGCTAGCAGCATGATTTGCAGCTGATTTGAGTGAGCTGGATGGACATGTATTCCTGCTTTACTCTAATGTGCGAAGACAGAGTAGCCAAGTGTTTATTTTGCTGTTGGTAATTCTCACAAACTGTGATCTACACCAGCACTCGTTACTACATCTATCAAAAAGTTATGCACACAAAGAACTGCAATAACAATTTTCACACAGTTTCTGTTTCTTTTTCTCATGTTAAAAGCTCTATGTGTACAATTTTTTCATACTTTACACAGAGCATGTTTTATATATACAGTGTAACCCTGGTGGCATTTAGTTAACTGTTGTCACTGGGAACTCGCTTTTTTATTGTATTGCCATTTTTCTTCGACATTGACACAAATGGGTTTGCTGTATTTTAAATGTATGCTATAACAAAAAATTATTTAATCTTTTTCTTCAAGGGAAATTGTGTCTTTTTTTCTAAATAAATCTTAATACCAGTGTATGTAAGCTTGAGTCAGCAAAACTATAAAGAAGATTTTTGTCATACTCACAAATCAGAGGTAAAGCAACTTCAGAACATTTTGTTCTTTGTAGAGAAAACTCACTCCTTAAATGTTTTTCAAACATCACAGAGACTCCAAAAATGATCTGATTAAACAGCTTGCTGCATTTTTAGGTTCTGATATTTTTTAGCGCGCAGTTAGCTAAACAACAAGTTTGATGTATAAGGATCTTTCTTAAGAATGTTCTTTAGGAATCACTATTCTCTCCTTACTGCTTATTTACACATTCATGTTCCTGTGATTTATCAAAGAAACACATTTGTACATGTACTCCTAATACTCCTGGGACAATCAGTAGTCTAACTAGCACCACTCACCTATCATTGTAAGAAAGGAATTATGAAACAACTTCAGTGGGTTGTTATTTTTTTTTTTTTTTTACAATTTGCAACACATCCCTTCTAATTTCACTAATCATGTAACTCATACACAAGCTTGTGAGAGGTCTGTGCCATTTATTGCCAGCAATTTATGTGTAATGATAAAATGTTTGTTATACCATGTAAGTAAAGCAACTTTGTAAAACTCTTAGAACTGCAGAAATGTTATCACAAAGACGATTTTTACATTTTTTCTGTAAAGATAAACTATATTTCTACAGGCTTTTCTTCATATCTGCACCTCTTTCTTGCATAGACCTATTCACACCTGTATAGCAAACAGATAAATATATATTTGAATGAATCAAAAATCTTATGATAAGAAATATCATTATAAAAAAATAGGTTTTTAATTGTTGTTGTTTGTTTTTTTATTTCCTTTCACACAAAAAAAAGAAAAACAAGAAAAAAATAAACACTGAAAGCAACTCCGAAAGCAGGCTAAGTGACAGATGGCGTCAAGGCAAAAGGGCATCACTCTCCGTAAGACTGAAGCTATAAAAACCTCTAAAACTCTGCACAAAAATCAGGCCATTGCCACAAAAACAGACCGAATCTGGCAGAAAGACAAGCAGCATTACCTAACCCATTACGTTGCATATGTGATCTGAATGGTAACAAAAGCAGTTTGGAAAGACGTGGAAAACAATTAACTTTAGCAAATGCGAGTCCAGCTGACACCCTTGCAAGACAAAGCCATAGACCCGACTTCTGAAATATCAGCCATCATCTGAGTCTTGTTAAACTGACACAATCATCTGTCTTAGTAAAGACAGGAACAGGGACACAGTGTATGTGTGTGTTACTTGTGAGAGGTATAGCTGTGAGTGTGTGTTGAGTGTGTGGGAGAGTGAGTATGCATGCCTCCGCCTCACCTATTAACTGTTGTTTCTCTGGTGGTTCTCACCTACTGTACTTCTTTTTCATGAACCTGTTTGTTTGAGGTTTGGAGGTCAAAACATAATCAAGGTGTCAAAACTTTAACAACACATCTGAGTCTCACTTTTTTATTGAGCGTTTGCATCTTTCTCTCTATTTCTTGTTGTCCAGGAGCATATGGAGTGGTGCTTAAGTGCAGGCATAAGGTAAGATAGTATTTCTGATTTCTCTGAGTCTTACAGTATGCCTGGTTTGTTTTATTGTGATGTAAAGTGTTTGGATGGTGATAACCTTTCACTGAGAATAATCACACGATGATGAAGATTCAAACAAACGTGACTGGTATGATGGTTTAAATACTGCATATCTCAGAAAACTACAATGTCAACAGTAACGTTTCATCCCTATTTCATCCTTGAAATGTTAGCTAGCATATTTTAACCCATTGTAAAAGTATACAGTAATGGAGGAAATCCTTTGCTTGGCTCTAAGTTGATATACTATGTAGACAGAAGTGCTGAGCCACCTACACATTACACCAAGAGTAGCTGCCATGGAAACGGATACCATGAAGCTCCCGGCTCACAGTTTTTGTGCTGATGTTAATGCCAGAGAAGGTTTGGAAGTCTGCGGTTATTGATCAGCAGAGCACTAGCGACTTTTACAAACTATGCACCTCAGCATCCAGTGACCCTGCTCCGTAACTTCACAGTGGCCTGACCCTTTGTCGCTGAGTTGCCGTGGTTATTAAACACTTCTCTTTTGCAATGCTATCATTTACAATTGAGGGAGGGAAGAAATTACAATCAGTGAGCTCTGTAGAACGAATCATTCTTTCACAAATGGTTGTAAAGCCAGACTGCATGGCTATGTGTTGGATTTTATACATCTGTGACAATGGGACTGAAAACAGCTGAAAGATTAAAAGACTATGTGGCCCACTATTTTTTTCCATACATACCGTATGTCGGGTCTGTATTTTAACAACCACATTTCTGTAGCTTACAGTAGGGAGACAAGCTGTATAAGCACAGCTTAGACTTACAGGTCTAATTCATTTAATAAGGAACAGATCTGCTGTTTTCATATAGAATATTTATTGATGCATTGCCTTAGTTTTGAAGATTCTACTATTGCACAAAAATCGACCAGCGAGCAACTATAATGCAGAATGAAATAAAGTTCATTTTGCTTTTCTAACACACCCACAGTTGGTCCATTTGTTTTGCAGACAATGTGCGTGGTCACAAATTTTGAGCTACAGACCACTGTGCTCATTGGCAGATGGCAAAATTTACCTCATGCACACCAACATTTGCAGCCTCACCAAAAGCACATCTCAAAGCTGTGAGGCTATTTATGCTAACCTACTTATACTTGCAATGCCAAGCAAGTGTTTATCATGCAAGTTATTATCATTTGCCAATTGTTATAAAACACAAGGTAAAGCTGAGGCAGATGGAACCGTTAGTATTGCATTTATGTGCTAACAAATAGTGGAGAAAGTGGTTTATTTATCAGATGATGGGGTAGATGAATAGACAGGGAATCCCTTCAGAGTGAAAGAATGATTTCAGCCACCTTGAAGGTAGATTAGAAACTTTAATGTCACAACTTGCACTTGTGCACACTCATATGAATTACTTACTTGGTGCTTACTCACTGTGTCACACTGTAAGCATGAATCTGAATGTTCTCTGACAGACATTGTTGGATCACGTTGGACTCTTATTGGACGTTGGAAGTTATTAAATGTGAGCCATTAATGTACTTTGTATGCATGAATGAAAGGGCTAAAGGTGTGACTCATCCAGCTGTGTCTTACTTAATATAACTGTGCGGTTTCAAACTTATCTTTAGCTGTTATATGGTCCTATTACTTGTTTCTCTGCAGTCTGTTTATAAAGTAAATGAATGTTCTCAACATGTGAGAACTTTCCAAATCAAAATTATTAAATTACATTTTCAGTCTTTTTGATTTGTAATGATTAGAGTTCTCAAACAAAGCTCAAAGACCTTTTTTTACACTGTTGAAATTTTGGACTTCATTCCAAATTTATTGGAATTAAAACTACTGTGCGAAACACCAGTGCACATGCAACCAAAGACCGCCTGTAGCCAAAGGACAAATTTTCACAGTGTGACTTCTAATAAGGCTCATATGTGCATACCAACCAGTCAAAAGGAAATGAGGCAGAATTCAAAGGGCCAGCTTTGTAATATTTGAATACATTTTAGGAATAAAACATTTCCTTCCCTGCCAGGTCAAAACTCTCCTTTTTCTCTTACTGCCATCATGTGTTTAGACTCTCTGCATCGGCTCTATGGGCTAAACAGAAGAGTTGTGCAGTTGGATATTAGGGCATACCAGCTCATACATGCTTTTTTAACCCTGATCCGTAAAAGGCTGACTGGGTATTTTGTCACCATGTCAGGTGGGCGGCATGTACACCTAAGTTTGTGAATGCGATGACTCGAGAACGAGGCGACATGGGATTTTTTAAAGTGATACCAAAGGGGTGGGTGTCTGCTCGTAGGCTTGGGGGTAGCACTGGTGGCTGCCAGTATATTTTTTAATTAATGCCACAATTCATTGGACTATATGACATGCCTCAGGAGGATATTGTCTAATAGATTTTATTGGACCCATCCTACACAATGTAACATTAGGTAAACTTGCATGATGATTGTTGCTACTGTTGAAAGTTATCTGCATAACAAGTAGTAAGCTAACAGACTCATTCAGTTAGCACAATTTATCTCTACTGGTCATGTTAAACGTGTGCAGTCAGTTATCTTTATCAGAGTTTTTATGTTGTCAAATCCGAAAGGCCCCTACGCATTTCTGTGGTTTGGCATCATGCATATCCATTCAGCATTGCTCCTGTTGTTTTCTGTTAGCACCAAGAACAAGTATAGCTTAATGATCAAGAAGGCGAGCAGGTCACAGTGACAGCACAGCACACTGCTAGCTGTGCATGTTGCTTATATGCTGTGAATTTTGAGGGTAAAAAATGCAACAAATGTGGCCCGGTCATGGGTAATGAGACAGGACACAGAAAATATTCTTTTTGTGGGTTTTTTATGCTCCAACTGTACTCAGAAAAGCACAGTTTTAATTTTATAGTTTTGAGTGAAAACTTAAA
>VVHJ01048389.1:22468-36985 GCA_015107715.1 Tylochromis polylepis | reverse complement strand
GAATACAATGCCTTTGTCCCGTGGAAACCACTTCACAGGAGTGGGAGTCCTCTAAAACCTACAAATGAAGAGTGATCCTGGAAGAGCTGGGGCACATACTGGTGACCTCACAACTGCAAGACAGCCTTGTCCCCAATACTCATCAGCCGCTTCTGCCATTGATCCCAAGATACAGTAGTCTGAACCAGAGTGTGAGCCACACCCCGCCAACAAAATGAGAAGAAGGCGCAAAAGGTGCACCTGCAGGATTAGAACAACAACCACTTGCTCCAGCTGTGGAAAGTGTGCCTACAAAGACCACTCTACTGTGGTTAGCACATCCTGCTGCTAATGAGGATGCACACACAAGTGCACACACTGAAATACAAACTTTGGTGGTCATTTGGTCATTAAATGGCCACTTCTGGCCACTAACACGCCATGTGGGAGTTTCTTTTTGGCCATTCATCAAAAAAAAAAAAAAGTAAAGTAAAAATAAATCATTGTTACTGGTACTGGTACTGACCTGTAATGATGACTGAAAAAAAATATGAAGTTTCATCAATTACATGGTGAAAAAATTTGAACTTTATCCCCTTTTTACCTGAAAAGTTCCTGGTAATATGTAACCTAACTTGCAATTAAAGGGTAAAAAAAAATCTGAATTTGAATAAAATTTTGGTTTTCATGACAAGGACTGATGCCAATTCGAAAAATCAAGTGGAAATTGTTTTAATATATATTAATTTTATAGCATTTTGTGAGCGTAAACAGGTGGTGGCCACTTTTGTCCACGAACATGCTGAGTGGGAGTTTTTCTGTTTTTCTGTCACTGCACAAAAAAGTAATGATGCATATATAATCACTGATTCTGTTAATTATATACATCTAACTGCAATCATGGTGAGAAAATAAATCAGACTGCATGTTTTATTTTGAAAAAAAAAGTCATTTTATACTTTTATCTCTTTCTAAATCATTACAATTATGTGATCTAACTGGTATTGAAAGGGTTAAAAATCCTGAATTTGAATGAAATTTTGGTTTTCATGACTAGTTAATTATTGATATACATTTAGCTGCAATGATGGTTAAAAAAATAAATCAGGTTGCATGTATTATTTGGAAAAAATTGGGATTTTATGATTTTCTCCATTTATGAATTCTTAGGATTATGTGATTTAACTGGTATTTAAAGGGTTAAAATTCTGAACTTGAATTAAAATTTGATTTTCATGACCAGCACTGATGGTAATTTAAAAAAATCAAGTCAGTGAAAGTCGAAAAATATTTTAATATATATTAATTTTATAGCATTTTGTAAACGTAAGCAAGAGGTGGCCATTTTTGGGCACGAACAAGCTGAGAGGGAGTTTTATCTGTTCTGCTCTCCCTCCACAAAAATAACAATGCATAATAATCAATGTTGATGTTAATCAATTACATGTCCCAGACTCTACTATTAATAATACAATAAAATCCAGTAGCACTGCGAATATATGAAATGGTGAGTTTTGAGGTTGTCTTCCAACAAGTGCATTATACAAACAAACTGGTGTTTTAAGGGTTAAAAATGTAAAAAGTAATGACTATTTTATATTTATGAAAAGAACTGATGTTAGTTAAAAATTTTATGCAGAAAAAATAGCAAAAAAACATAAAAATAATAAAAATTACAGACCTAATCTGTTGGTGGACACTTTTGGCCACGAACAAGCTGAAAGGATAGTGATTTTGAACAAACCCAGAGGGTTAAAGATGTAAAACTAACACTGAAACTAATACGTCCTTCCTCCAACCCCTCGTCCCCTACTGGTCACGGCAGAAAGACGCCCTTCCCTGAGCCAGAGGTTTCCTCCTGTTTTTTCCTTCCCACTGTCACCAAAGCCTTGGATCGACTCGCCACAGTTCGCCATGGTTTTCAGGGTTTTACATTAGGTCATAGTACCTGGTTCCAGGTACTTTTCTCATACCTGCTTGCCCGGGATTCCAAGCGATCCGAGCAGGTACAAAAATGTGACATCATCAGACTGCATGCCACCGATTGGCTGGTCAGTAGCGTCACTTGATGAGTCATGAGAGCGTTCACGAAAATTAAAAATTTTTGAAACACAGCAATGAGGGAAATGGCTACAAAAAACAACGGCGTGTTCCCTGAGTCTGATGAAAAGCCACAGACCGAGCAGCAGGTATATTCTTGCCTCGAAGTCCACCTTTGTTGTAGCGTTTGTGTCGCACATTAATTATGTTACGGGAGACTTGGACGCGTTGCTCTGATGACAACCACGCATGTTAGGTAGTACTGGATTGTAATAATATTTATTTATATATACTTTCTTTTAGTGGTAATCAGGAAATATTTTTAGTTAATATCAAACTGAGCTCTGTATGACCCAGGAACTAAAATAAGCTGTCACTGTGTGTCCCTTCAAAGCGTGTCACCGACACGACTTTGATGGGAACGTTTGTCCGACTGGCCGGTCTGACCTCATTCCCTCAAAACCTGAGGAAGAGTTCATGTTCAGCCTGTTTCACACCAACGTATCCACATTTTTTCAGAGATTTTAAAGACCTGAAGTTTTAAGGAAAGTCAAGTCGAGTAAAAGGAAACAAAAATGAATCAGTGTATTATCATTTTCAACTGTATTTCTCTCAAAGGTCACAGGATTACAGTAAAATCATTTTTAAAAATACAAGATTCTATTTCTATTTAAATTAATCTATAAAAACATCATCCTGACTACATTAAAAAACACGCCAGGTCATCTCTTCCCCCAGAAGTCCTCCCGTCTCTTCTGAGCACGCTCCAGAACGGCAGACGCTATGGAGCAGGAGGCTGCCGAGTGCCATGACATCACAGAGACTCTGTCGTCTGGGCAACAGATGAAAAAAGGAAAAAAAAAAGTCAAATAATTGTAATTTTAATTATTTTAATTAGAAGGAGTTTATCTTAAAAGACATTTGGTTCACCTTCCTCCGAGCCGCAGCCTCCGCCCGGACACAGCCGCTCCCTGAACCTCAAACCCAGCTCACCTGAGGAAACACACATCAACCAGTGGATTCATTGATCAGTCGCTGGCACAGATGCGCACACATACACACGCACGCACGCACGCACACTCACTCACACACACACACACACAGTTTACCACAGGAGGCTATCTTTCCCTCTGCTCAGGTCTCAATATGAAATCCGAGCTGTTGAGAAAAATGAAATCTGAAAAGAAAATGAGAAGGAAGTGAGGAGCCGAGGGGAAGCCCAGGCCATGCGTCTGTCTGCAGCAGGAGGAGCTGCTTCGATAATCAGGACTGAGGAGTACTTCATAAAAGTACCCCAGTGTTACTCCTCTGCACAGCTGCAGGTGTATCTGCCACGCTCTCCACATTAAATTTAACACTTTTCATGTTTACTCAAAAACTGCCAAAGCCTGCAGTTCCTCTTACGTCCTCTTGAGGCTCCAGCAGTCAGTCAGCACAGACTGACATGTTAAAATCTCTTTACAGCAGAAATAAACATGTTTACAGCCTGATACAAACACTGTTTTATCTCTATAACTATTGTCCTCTTTCATAACAACTCTACAGGGCTGAACTTTTATTTAGCTTACCCCAGTTGAATTGAAGGCCTACAGTCTGTATTATTAGGGGCGTGGCCTCTTTGACTGGCATGTATTTTATTGACTGAAAGGTGCTAGCTGTCTGCTAGACTTCACCTCATCTAACTGGAGTCACTGAACTCGACCTCTAGACCATGTTTGTGCTGTTGGAGCTTTTTGTAGTATTTTTAATACAATTATCTTATTAATAATATGACTGCTGTAGTGTAACTGTGCTAAAAGATCATCCAAGGACTCTGAGCTCCAGTTTTGGTGAGTAAGTCTATGCTAACTAGCCAGCATTAGCTGATAGCTTAGCATTCCACCCTGTTGCTCAAACACAGTCACTTGTGGCTACAGAGAACAACAACATGGTAGTCAAAATGATACATTTAAATCTCCAAAATGGAGATTCCATCTTTAATTTACGGTGTCTAATAATGAACCTTGTGTGTAATTTCAATAAGGAAGATCTGTCATCACTCATCTCCCTGCTCACTTGGCTGTTCAGCTACTAGTCTATTCTTCTTCTATTCTTCTTTTTCCCATGCTGCCAAACTTAATGGTGACATCATTGGTCTAGTCCAATCATTGTCTCGCTTGCATTCTGTGAGCCAATCAGCCTCCGTTCTGCATGCTTTCAATCTCAGCGCTCTTCTATCATTTCTGCCTGTCAGACTCACAGACTAATTCATGAGACCCGCCTCCCCATCTCTGCCTCACCCTGGTCTAACCACCGGAGAGTTTATTACTGAATTCTGTTTTGCAATAAATCAAGTTGAACTCTTACAAATGATCACCCCTCACTGAACTATTAACAGTTTATGAATCGTATGTATGAAGGTCTGAGGTCTCATCAGCTTGCTGAGGGGACAAGAATATGCCAAGAGGTCTGAACAAGATGACGATCTCTAATCCTAACCTGGAGGCCACTTCCAATCATTTAACACGACTTGATCCTGATAGGCTGCAGGAATACTGATAGACTGAGTGACCAATAAAAACTTAGAGCCAGTTTATATAAAATGACACCTGCTTATTTCGAGCCTTTGGAGCTTCCTGCTTGCTAATGAGTTTGTACTTTAAATCTGTTCTCACTGCTCAGTAACAGAACTGATGGCTGGTTTGTAGAATCAAACTTCTTCCAGATGTTTCCACACCACTGCACAGCCTAATCATGTGCCTTAATTCCAGTTCTGATGCTCACCGTTGTGCTGAAAATCAGGGTGTCTCAGGGTGCCCTGGAAACCATGCAGCGGTGGCGGGACAAGAAGCGGTGGCGCTGCAGGAGGTGAAGGTGTTTGCTTCATCCTGGTTGGTTTAGACAGAGGGCTGGAGGCTGGTTTGTGGTCAAGGGCGGGGCTATAGGAGACAGCGATATTGTCTGACCACACTTCCTTACATTTGGCTGGTGTTTCTGACCCTGCTGCCATGGAAACAGCTGACCCACATCTCTGAACACAGAAAGAATCACATCGGTGTCATAAGCCAATATCATTTAAGTTCAGATGCTCTATACTTTCATCGCTACCTGATGTTTGAGTGGAGAAGAGCCATCAGCGCTCTTCAGTTTCCCAACCAGTATAGCGCCTCCTGCAGGACAATCAGAGGCATTAATATGTTTATGTGCTGGCAGTAACATCTGTTCATTTACAGTGATTTATTTTTATTCTTGGACTCTACCAGCGTGGCTTTGCATGATTCACAGTTCACAATAATCCTTCTTTATCTTATACAGGGCCTTAGTGCAGTCCCTCAGTTCATCCTCTGTCTGACAAATTCTGTTTTAACTCCTCCCCCTTTGACACATTCTTCTGATTGGTAAGCCCCTCATATATAGCATCTCTGACATCACACAGCCCTAAAAGCAAAAAAGAAACTCTGATACACTGAGCTTCTGGCTCACACTGACTACATGACTTCATTATGTGAAATGTTGGTCATGTTTAATAATTAAATCCATCAGTGGAACAAAAGAAACTTTAAGGATGAGAATCAGGATAAGTCTTTGGGATAAATGAATGGGAATTACAGCCGACAGATATCCAGGTTCAGACTTTCTTTTCTATGTGTTGGTCTTTCCTCATGGATTCGGATGAACTTCAATCCTTTCAGAATGTGTAATTTTTCTTTAGTTAATATTCTTCTCCCAGGTCTTGGCAATCTTGAGACAAAACACGACCACTCTGCTTTTCTACAAATCACAGGGTTAGTGTTGGAGTCCTGACGACTTGGACCTCAAAGACTTAAAAAGCAAATAAAAAGCTCAGATGGGAGCCAGTGGGTTTAAGTTCTGGTAAAAACCTTTTTCACCTGCATGCAGCGAACGCCAGATTAAATGTGATTGGATCATGGAACTCGAACTACGAACCAGCTTATTGTTACAGGTCACGCTGCATCTATTTATTTATTAAATATGAAATTTATCTATGGAATGTGAAGGAAACATGTCTGCGTACCAGCAGCAGGGGTGGTGAGGTCGTGATGAGTCCTCTGAACCGGCTTCATTTTTATCTCGGGAGTCGGCAGTCTTCCCTCCTCTCTGCACGTGCGCACACACACACACACACACACACACACACACACACAGAGTTTCAGTTCCTGAAAATGAACGAGGCTGCTTTGATCTGAGTCTCAAACTTTGACACAATTTTCTTCAGCAGAAATGGAGCTGAATCGAGACCCTTCTGTCTCCTCTCAGACATCATGTCGGCATGTTTCAAAGAGAACTGACTTCATGTGAGCTAACCAGCTAATGCTAGCAGACGACTGAACCTTTAAACCAGCTGCAGCAGACCTCATCTAACCTCTAGGTCTGTCCTGGTCTTTATGAATGATGATGTCATCGCTTGGTGCTGCATCTGATTGGCTGTAGATTGGCTGTAGTGTGTTCTCCATCTACAGAGAGGTGACAGATTAAAGGAAAAAAACCTGACGAGAATCCAGGATCTCTGACGGTTTATCCTGGTTTTTCCTTTCATTTGTCACCTGCCTTTATGTAATCAGATACCCTTCATGATTTACTCTTATTCCTCATATTTTTTTCAATAACTCAAACTTCAATCTGACTTTCTAAAATAATTTCTTCTTCTGGTTTTTTTTATGGTGGCCAATAAACTCCTGAGATTATCTGTCAAATCTAGTAGAGACAGTCCCTCCATTACCCCACTATCCTTTCACAGAGAACAGTGAGAGAAAAGAGAGACTGTAAAGAGAAAACTCACTCGTCTGTAGTTTCTTCTTCTTCCTGTTTTTCCTCTTCTTCTTCTTCCCCCCAGGCTGTACGGCGTTCAGCGGGAGGACCCGGTGCTGCTTGTTCTTTCATTCGTGTGCCCTTGCTCATGTGCCGTGTTTCTGAGCCCGCGATGGAGGACCTCTTACTGGAGTGACTGAAAGGACGACAGAAATCAGCTCAGAGCAGCATTTAGTTCTTTCTTTTACCTCTAACCAGTTGCATCTCTCACCTGGCCAGGTCCAGGGGCTCCACGCAGGAAGTGCTGTGGCTGTTGGGGTCAGGTGAGGGGGCAGGGGGGAGGTGAGGGGAGGCGGGGTCATTATCTGAGACCGTGGTGTCCGTCGGCTCCCACAGAGCATTGTGTTCGGATACCAGCTGGCTCAGGTGGTCTCTGGAAAAGTTGGTCCCCCAGGCACGATGACGGTACAACAACGCCTTCTGCCTCAACTCCTTCACCTGGAAACAAATAAATGGATCATCACGCCTTCTAAAGAAGAAGTCTTTATTTCTGGAAATTTTTTACTGGCTGTAATATGCAGCTCGCGGAGGTTAAGACTGTAACTGAATTCCCTAAAGAACTCACTCGGACAGCTGTTTTAAAGCAATATCTAAATTAACTTTAGATAACTGGCGACAGACGCCAGTCGGTCAGAAACTGGATGAGCATCAGAACTGTGAACACTGTGTGTGCGGTGAGTCTGACACCAGCATTATAAAGTTTGCAGATGACACTACAGTGATTGAGCAGAGATGAAGCAGGACTGGAGGCCAGGTGGAAAATAACCTTTCCCTAAGTGCAGATAAGATCAAGGCATATACATGTGTGATCTCACCTGGTCTTACAGCATCCAGCAGCTTCTAAAGAAATCACAGCACAGACTTAACTTTGCTGAGGAAATTTGGAACATTGACCAAAGTCCTCAGCAACGTTTACAGATGTGCAGTAAAGAGCAATGCTACCTCAGCCACAGTGCAGCTTCAGAACAGGAAGATAAAACTGCTCAGTACATTGCAGCCTTCGCATCACTACAGGACATTTTCACCAACAGGGTCGTAGGGAGGGTCCACAACATCATTAAGGACAGTACACATCCACAACACTGCCTATTCAAACTTCTGCCCTTCAGTAGATGCTACAGGGGTCTGAAATCAAGGACGGACTCCTGAATAAGACAATCACTTCTGCCCCTCGCCTACCCAATCGCTGCTGTAACTATTATTATCTGCTATTGCACTTTCACATTTGTACCGTGTAAACTGCTGTGTTTATTTCAATACAACCTCTACTTCAGTCTGGAAGTTTTCAGTGGAAGAATTTACATTTTCCAACACTGAAAGCAGAAGATCAGGTGAGGAGCGAGAATGGTTGTGATTGTTTCACTGTAAGTTCATCCTCCAGGGTGAGACTGTCAGTGTGGAGCTCTTCTGTAACGTCCTGAGGGGTCTGATGGACGGTGCTCAAAGGAAACCAAACTGTGGTGCATTTTTCTTCCCGTGACTTCGTCCACTTTCCAGAAATCAAAATAAAGATGATATAATCCAGACATGAATGGTAAATTGACTGGTACTTATACAGTGCCTTTCTACTTAATGCTGAGTACTCAAAGCACTTTCTACTGCAAGTCTCATTCACCCAATACTTTTATCTACACCTAAGCATTTATATTTAACATTCACATGTTGTCCTAAAAGGATGCATTGGGGGCAACTCAATTCAGTATCCCTGGACACTTCAACACATGGACAGAAGGAACCAGGGAATTGACCCACGAGCCTTCCAATTGGTTGATGACCCGCTTGACTACCTAAGCGACAACCACAAGAACAAGATTATCTTGAACAGAAGGTTTCACTCAGGTTTCTGATGTGCATGGACCCATTCCCAGAACGTTTAATTTCTTTTTAATTTTTTTTCCAACTCTTCTACTCTTGAGATTAATATATTCTTTTGCAAGAGCACTGTGGGCCGAGACAGGCAGGGTTAACCTAGCATGTTTTTCAATTATAGGAGAAACCACAGAGAAGAACATGCAAACTCCCAACTCCTGATCTTTACGATAGCAGCAGGAACTAGTTTTAGACCATCAGACCATAGCTAATATGTCTGATATCTAATAAAAGCCTCCTTCCAATTACCGTGCCAGTTTATTATTTATTTGACTATCGAAGGTCAAGTAATTACAGTCAACCCACCACTCCAGCACTAGCTTTAGAACAAAGACCAACAAGATTGCATTTTTGGAGAGAAAACACCCACAGTAGTTTTTGGGCCACTGGAAAGAGTGGGGACTTTTTAACCTAACTTCCATCAAGTCACCGCCAACATATCTAGGGTTAGGGTTTACTTCCAGCCATTTCTGTGAAGCTTTTATGTAATTTGAACACGCATATAGAAAAGCTTTTAGCAGAAAATGTTAAAGTTGAAATGAATGTATGAAACTTTAGTTTTTAAAAATGTGCTTATTTAGCATGCAGCTAAAACAAAACCCAACCGTAACCCTTGATAGGTTCATGGTGACCTCGAGGATGTTAACAGGGTAAGAGAAAAAACTTAATTAAGACCATGGTCCTCTGGCTCAAAAGACAGACGTAAACTTCAAATTTTAGGGATAAAACAGTCAAATAAAGTAATTTTCACAATGACAAAAATGTCAAACTTTTACTGGTAACAGCTTCTAAAATGTCAAAGATTGTCTCTGTTTTACCATCACGAGTTAAATATTTCAGGTCACTGATCTGACTTTTTAATGGGCCAATTAAGATTAATTTGATGAACTTTTATCATTGTTGTCATTGTACGGGTCTTCTTTACTCTGAAGTTTGCAAAGGAATGCTATGAAACCCCCTTGTGGTCACAGAGGGGGATTTTTCTTTTTTCTGGATAATTTCTGTGTTTACTTGAAGTAATGTTTCCATTGTCTGTGACCACATAAAAAGGCTGAGATACAGCATTGTGTATTAAGCAGAAAACTGCAGCTGTTTGTGACCACAGCGTGTAGTTACACTCTCAGGCAGTCTTTACTGACTGTGACGGTGTTTAGTGTTAATATCCTAACTGTAACACATCAGTTAAAGTCTTAGTTGAAGCTGCTGTATCCCTGAACTCCTGTGGTGTAGTGCTGACACACCACAGCTATCAAACAAGAACCACAGCTTTAAACAGCACGGACAGATACTTCCATGACAGCATACAATCGACCACAAATGTACTTTAAGTCTGAGCAGTAACCGTAACCAACCAAAACCTCGGCAGCTTTATCCTGCATTCTAAAAAAGGTAATAAGCAAGAAATGCATCATGTCACATCGTCAGTCCTTTCTATAGCATCTGCACAATGTTCCCTAGTGTGATAGAGCAAAAGGTTTTGAAGACGGATGCAAAAATTATGCAAAAAAAAATTCCCTGTTGGGAAAGAACTTTCCGATTGTCACTCTAAAAGAGCTCCAACAAAAGCAGCAGCAACACTCTTAATACATTTATATTAAGATTGGCTGATGATAGTTCCAGTCCAGCAGTTACTCACCAGACTGCCTTTAGAGTGTCAGCTGAGGCGGCTTCCTAATGATTTAGCACCTCCTGACCTTTCTTGTTGATGCCAAACAGACTGTTTTCTGTTTCTACACAGGATGAGGTTAAAGCAACAAGACTGACCAGGAACCACTGGATCCAAAGAAATTCAGCAACGTATAGAAATAACCATTAGTGACACAAATGAATGGCTCCCCAGTTAAACTTATCCTAATTCTGAGGCAGTGATTGAAGTGATTACCAATCACAGCAAAGCACACACTGACCAATGTGACAGAATGATGAGTTCAACAGAGGACTACTTTTGGAACCAGAGCCTGAAAATTGGAATTAGTTTCATGTGACCACAGAGACTCCAAAGCTGCGTAACTGCCATCTTCTTTAACAAGCTCTAATCTGGACTTTCTGTTCTTGAGCATCACTGGTTTGTAGTCTGTGACTTTAGTACCTCTCAAAGAGTCTTGAACTATTATACCTAAATCTTGGCAGTGTTACATTCTGAAGAGTTTTTTCACGTAAAGGATCCTGAGACCATCTCCCACTGCTGTCTCTGACTACCAACAACATTAGACCCTGAAAAAATTTCAACAAAATCTGCAATCTGAGTACAAAGAAGGGCTGAAACCACATAGGGACTCAGGCGCACGACCCTTTCATTCACAGCTAAACTTTAGAGGGTGTCACCATTAAAACAATTTCACCCCGGTTCTTAGATTCCTCAGGCCTTCAGCGATGACACCGGAACTTAGTAGTTACTTCACAAAACCTTTATTCATCACTTATGCACCAACATGGCCCAGTCATCCTCTGCAAATCTCAATCCTTTGTGTGTTCCACAGAGTTTTATAGACACAAGCCCCCGTTGTAAATCCTATATGATGTGCCATGTTTGTGTATGTATGTGCAAACACATGAGTGCCTGCATGTGCGCATCCCTGTATGTGTGTGTGCATGTGTATATGTGTACGTGCATTCCTGCCGGTCATAAAGAGGGCCATCTCCCCTCAGCCAAGCTAGACCATCTCCTCTGCAAAACATAGTTATCAGATTACAAGCACTGAGATCCCCACCCAAGTATCCTTTGGGGAATTTCCACTAAGGTATAGCTCTCTTTGTCCTAGTTTTCACATCCAAAGGTGGGGGAGGGTCTCCTACAAGTCTACTTCTACTTTATGATATGTTTAGGCCTTTATTACATCCAGGGCAGTGTCAGTGTCTCTACATTCTATCTAATCCATTTCTAACTTCTAAAGTGAACTACAAATATCCTCAAGGGGCACATGTTCAGTCCGGTGTCCTCTTTTGTTGGCTCATACTGCATCCATTGCTCCTGAGACCCTCCACATCTTTTGATTGAAGGTTTTTAGAGACATGAAATCTAATAAATCTGCACTTCAGCTTCAGCTGATTGTTTCGTATGTGCTCCAAGTGGTATAATGAACAAAAATTCAGAAAACTGTCACCAGTCCAAAAATTTCCAGATCTTTATGTGCTCCAATGAGCCCTTCTGTCCTTAAAGTTCCACAAAGGTGATAGGGTGACAAACTTAAATACTTGCACACTGACTATATTGTGCAGCCTGACAAGTGAACGCTGCAGTCCAATCACACCCCAGTTTACTTAGAACGCAGCAACATGATGAGACAACAAGCTGCAGTTGAGTTTCTGCCAAAATAAAGAGCATAATGGTAACATGAGTGCATCAAAAGGCAACGAAAATTCGTAGAAAGTGTGTTGGTTGGTGCATGTGATTGGCACATTAGCAAATTAAAGAGTAAGCAGGAGGGAAGTGCTGAACGACAAGTTTCCTGCAGATTTATGGGAAGTGATTTAAAGGTTTGCGCAACCAAATGTGCATTTGCTCAAAAGTTTTTCTGCCTCTGTCAGATCATGCTGGGGTCAAAACAAGTTAACAATGAAGCTGCTAATAAAGATGCTGATCTGCTCTGATTGTGTAATTTGTCACAGCAGATTCTGGTAAAAAGTCGTCCAACCCTGACCCCAGTCCAACCCTGGATAACCCTGACCCTGTTTTCAAACCTCAATATGTTTCCAGTCTAAACCTAAACCGAACATGAGCAGTAAGCCTGACGCTGCACCTCTCTGGCAACTGTCGCCCTGATGAATGACAGCGGCTCAGAGTCTGCAAGGGTTTCATTGCTTCCTCTGAATTCACAGCTTGTGACGCCAGCTGACGAGTTCCCTCCACACACTGAAAGTTTTCAAAGGCCACCACAGGGATGGAAACTTTAATCGGACAGTTACACCGCCCACAGATTCACTGATCTTTTTTCATTGAGCAGATGTTTCTGTGTGAAAGAATCTGCAGCACAGGTAGTTTTAATCTTCTACTGACTTCACATGAGACAACTCCCTCAAAAATACACTCCTGAATGCTACTTCACAAAGTTTGCTGTGAAGAGTGGACATCTGGTTTCAGAGGGCAGAAATTCACAATCAAACCACATTAAAAGACTTTTGTGAATGCTCGCTGTTTACAGCCATTTATGCAATAAATACGTTAAAGAAAGGGACCGAAATATGTGCCAAACGCTGTACAAATGGTGTATATTCTGACCTTGAAGCACCTCTATAGTCGTGCGTTATTTCTATTTATAAATGGAACTAAGGCACAGTCGTCTTCTTTATTTTAGAAGCAGTGAAATGACAAGTTCCTGTCCACAGCACTTCTGGCTCTTTTCGGCTATACGTCCCATAAAGTTTTATTTCCCAACACATCCCAACAGTCTAACGTTTGAAGAAAGAAAAAAGATAATGACCTATATTTAAATAAAAGGATATTTGTGTGTGATGGTGTTACTGGTCTGACCCACTTGAGATCAAACTGGGCTACATGCTGTCCATGAGCAAAGATAAGTCTGACACCCCTGGAATCAAATATAAAGTCAATTTTGGTCATTTTGGTCTTTTTCAGTGTCAGACAAACTTCTGACTAACAACTAGTTAGCCAGCAAGTGTGCA
Source organism: Tylochromis polylepis (assembly GCA_015107715.1). Classification (NCBI taxonomy): domain Eukaryota; kingdom Metazoa; phylum Chordata; class Actinopteri; order Cichliformes; family Cichlidae; genus Tylochromis; species Tylochromis polylepis. The sequence continues at coordinate 23,665 of VVHJ01048389.1, read as the reverse complement.
GAAAAGATGGTAACGGTGAAAACGCTTCATCACAGGACTCCACGTCCATCCTTCAAACAGTGAGTGCTTTGTGCAGCGTGTTTGTGTAGATATTTGCCTGCAGAGAGGACTTTTTAACCAGTGTCCTCCAGAAACCCAAAGCAGCAGCATGGATGCAGGAACGGCTTCAGGAAACATTCAGCTGAAACCTGCCAACAGGAGAGTTTAAAGCAGGGGTCTCAAACTTGTGGCCCAGGGGCCACTGGCAGCCCATGTCACCTCTACTTGCGGCCCACATATTGACGTGAAGAAATTTTTTTTTAAAATTATTATTCCAAAAATTATTCAAAAAAATTATTTAATATGAAGGCAATATGAGCAGAGTGTTGCAGGCATAGCTCTAAAGAATGTAGCTTGACGGGCCGTGTAGTCCGTGCTGCAGGGAGAACATGTGGGACTGCCTCTCCCATTATGTGTGTGTGTGTGTGAGCGCGAGGGAGGGAGAAAAAGGAGAGTCAAAAAGTACGAGTTGCTACTGATGAGAAATGGAAGATAAAAGCATGCAAATATAATAATAACCACTGCAGCCAAAAAGAGTGCCTGACGAGCCCCGTTGCAAGTAAGCTGTTAAGACTCAACTGTACACTGTGTTCGTGTTTTCCTCCGAAACAATAAAGTTCCGTTGGAGCAGCCTTTCAACGCCTTTCTCTGTCTCTCACTAGCAAAGTTGACCCAGACAGTAAAGCTAGTTACCGGCTATGAGCCAGACACGGAACCCGACATATTAACCAGAGGTCTCTTTACCACGGATTGGAGCTGCGGACCTGGCCGAGGTAACAAGAGAGTACAAACATGTGGAGGGATTGGTTGTGTTAGTTCAGTGAGAGTTTTATTTGGAAAGAAAACAATTTTCACTAGCAGTCAAAGACTAATGTGTACACTTATGTCTGCATTTTTATTTTATTAAATACGAACAAAGTTATAGCAGAAGTGCTGCCACGTGTCTGACCAGAAAGAGAGTACCAATTTATTTGGTAGTTCAATGAAAGGCTTCAGTTAGTTAAGAGTGAGAAAAAAAATTGCATTCACATTTGCAGTTTTGTCTTGTTATACAATATTTGAAATTAAAAAACAAAACAAAACACTACATTTTTGGAAATATTAGTGGGTGTTTTCTTGTTTGTTTGGGGGGGGGGGGGGGGGTGTTTTTTTTTAATA
>VVHJ01048387.1:0-19086 GCA_015107715.1 Tylochromis polylepis | reverse complement strand
AAAAAAAAATAAAAAAAAAAAAAAAAAAAAAAGCCAGTTTCAAATGTGTCGATAGTGGTGTGACGTGTGGTGTGCACTCGTCCTGTTAGGAGACCGAGCACACACGGACGGGTGTGATGCTGCATTTGTGTGCTTTTATTTACACAGTGAACTTGCCTACACAGTTTGCCCGTCAGCTACCGTCCTGCTGTCAGTCCTGCCCAGCGTCCGCTCTCTCACCGCTCTCCCCCTCAGGTCCCGGTGTGGTACCGAAAGACGGGAGGCAGGATTAGACTGTCACCCGCCTCCCCCGGCACTGTCCCTGAACCGGCTGCACCACTCCTCCCCTGCAGGTGAGCCACCCTGCCCCACAGGGCGACAAAAAGTAAGTGGTACTAAACAAATCATCTGGGGGGACATTTTGCATCTAATTTGGTTAACTGGCAAACGGTCAGTAACATGACTGGTTTTTTATTTATTTATTTATTTATTTTTAATGTGAATATGATCGCTTTTACTGGATGGGCAAGCTGGCCAATAGCTGGAATGAAGTAATCTTCATTACCTGTATACAGGAGATCACCTCTGAAAAACCACCACTGCTCTGATTTCACTCATGTTTCTCTCCTTTTTCACCACTAATGAAAAATATCTGGGGAAAAAAGTGCATGATATATGAAAGGCATTGTTGTCTTATCGTGCTCACATGATTTGCGCATGTGTACATTTCACTGTGGCAGAGTTGCAGCACTTCACGTGACCCGCTTTCCACTTCCTTATCTGATCATGTGATTAACAGAGCTCGCGAACGGAGCAGCTGGACAGACTACTCCACTCTTCACTATTTCAGCTTGAAGGTAATAGCAGCTTTATTAGTCCTTTTCTCAATATGAACGCATTGAGACGGCCGCCAAAGGCACCGTCAGTGCTTTTTACATGGCTCACAGCACTGAAATGGTTTTCTATTGTTTTTGCAACACAGGGAGAAAAGAAATGGCAAATCCTAGGTGGAATTAATAGTTTTTAAACCAAACAATATACCTTGCTAGTATAGTTAACATTGCTTTTTTTTTGCATGAGCTAGTTTAAACGTAAGATGATGGTGTTATTGCTGGCGATTGTGGCATAAAGTTATCTCTCTAATAGCCTTTGGTCATCTTATAATAAGCAGGTGGCGTTATTATGGGAAAACTAAATCCCCTCTGGAGAGAGGTTAAATTAAAAAAGCTCACAAATGTAAATGATATAAACTACGGTACTAAGTTATGATTCAGATCAGACAAAGGAATGCTCTAATCCACTCAAAAATGCAAAGCAACTTCAACAAAGTCCCTATTTAAACACAATTTGTAATGTTTAACTTTACAAATGTGATCATTTTTACTTTCTAAAAGCTTCCTCTGAGTGTAAATGTCTACAAATATTTCACATGAACTGATGATGTCGCATGTGTGAGGTTTTGAGACACTTTTAGCCTGTGGACTATGTTTTTGATGTTTACCTTCAGCTAGATTAACAAATGTACATCATGGTAAAAAAAAATTTTGTGTGTTAAAAGTATTTTTCACACTCACCTATTCTTAATGGACGAATTTGCGGCATTTATTTTTTTCGAACCAAGCTCTATTTTTCCGATGTTTTGCATCTGAATAAACAGATCTGACCAATCGGATCACTGCATTTAGCATCACGTGCGCTCATGGCTCAAATCAGGCACCCTCAGGGCGCTCAGCTGCCTCTTGTGGTGACAGGGACAGATGTTGAGATTTGGCTGTCCTCACCCTGGGAGCAGGTATAAGTGCAGGGACTGGTCGAACACCAGCCACCCTCAACCGAAGAGCAGGTACAGGTGCAAGGGTTGGCTGGGTCTAGGCTGCCCTGGAGCACCTCAAGAACAGGAGCGGGTTCAGGGACCAGTCGGACACCAGTCGCCCCCACCCGAGGAATGGGTGCATGAACAGACTGCCCAAAACAGATCAAGAACAAGAACAGATCCGAGCAGGTACTAAAATTTTCAGAGGTCTTGTCTTGACGAAGTTTACCGTGCGCACGGCATCATCCAGCACAGTAGCTAGGTCTGCTGGTAAAGTCTTGGCAACGAGCGCCCGCGGTGCAGAAGACAGTGCGTAACAGTAACATCTGGGTGTGTCGCTGTCACTCTGCTAACGAAACCTTTGGTGCACCCGACCATGACTGCTGCTCCATCACTGCAGACACTCGTGCAGTTTTCCCACTTGTTCAAGATATTCGGATGTAACCCGAAAAATTTCCTCTCCTGTTGTTTTTTCTGGCTGTGCCTTGCAAAGTAGAAAGTTTCCTCTGATGGAGTCTCCATCCACAAAATGCACATTGGCCAAGAGTTGGGAATGTCCACTAATGTCCATTATTGTACGATCTACTGTACAAATATTAAGCGCCTTGAGGCGACTATTGTTGTGATTTGGCGCTATATAAATAAAATTGAATTGAATTAATGTCCGTAGACTCATCAGGTTGCACTGCAAACTTCCCACTGATCTCCCCACTATCTTCTCCAAACCCACACTTTCAATGTCTGCAGACATGTCATTGATACGTCTGGCAATTGTGTTTTCTGAGAGAGGGACTTTGGCAGTATTGATGTCTCTGCTACAGTGTGTGGTTTTTGGATTTGGCTAGCTTTGAGAGCTCTTTCAGACACCTTTGTGTTTTTTCTCATTAAAGTTACCTGTTTCTCAGCATGTTCACGCAGGGGAACAAAATAGTCTGTTCTTGTTTTGAAGTGAGGGATGTTTTGTGTGGAGATGGCGTTTAAGCTTGCTTGGGACCATTGCTTTGGACCAATTAACTGAAATTAAATAATTTCCCACGGCACACCTGATGATCTCTCACGGCACACCAGTGGGTGAAAACCACTGGTCTAGACAATAATCAAGTGCACTCAAAGGAACTTTGCGTCAGTGGTGATACGCTCAGCACGCACAGTTGGTATTCCTAATGGAGTGGTTGCAAAAGTAATGCAATTTCTTGTGACTGAGTCATGCAGTAATGAACCTGTAAGTTCTTTTGTCAGGTTAAGTAGCATGATGGTAAATGGACTGGTTCTTGTATAGCACTTTTCTACTCTGAGCACTCAAAGCACTTCACACAACTTGCCTCAGTCACACAAGCACGTTCTGTGGTTTTTCTCTACAAGTGCTTACTATCTAACATCCACACACATTCATACTCTGAGGATATTTGGTATGCAGACTGAAGCAGCCAGGGATTAAATCACCAACCTTCTGATTAGTAGATGAGCTGAACTACATACACCCCTGATGTTATGTTGGTAAGATTATGTTTGAGCATTACTTTAATAGCAATGGCCATACTCTCCTGCGATAATTGCATACAGCTGTATTAAGAATAGGTTAAAGCACTGTTCACTCTAGCTGTTGCGAGTCTATATTTGTGCCTTACTATTAGCAAAGCCACGTGCTATAAATTTATGGTCTACGGTGACCTCTTGTCGATATTGTGAGATATTGTTAATGTGTAGTATAGTACCCCAGCAGAAGGTGATGTTACTGTTATTTATAACTTTATTAATTATAAAATGCTTTTTTTTCTGTCTTCCAGAAAACCACACTCACACACACATTATCACACAATCTGTTTAATCATTGCTGCACTGAATTCGGAATAAGACTGGCAAGCAATTTGATGTACCCAGTGTTTAACGTGTCCATAGGACTTGAGCGAAAAGAATTCAGTTTGGAGAACAGAGTTGCCTGCAAAAGCGTGAATCTGGTGCAGTGGTTGCAAAGCAGACAGCTTCACTTGCATGATGGCACATGAGATGGCACATTAACTATCTTTACACTTTTTACTTAGATGTGTGGAAGCGGCAACAAATTCTTTTCACTTAGGAACACTTCTGAAAAATTTACTGAGCAGTAAACCCCATGACAGAATCATGTTTGTTTTTGATAGATGAGTATTTTGTATTTGTTTCCAGCTTTGTCTCTTGTATGCAGAGATTTCTCTGGATTGTCTATGTATCAAGGATGATGACATCCTCAAATGTTTTTTTGCAAAAATGTTATTTCAAGTTTGTTGAACGGTTGGTCCACGCAGTCTTTCACAACAGTCTTGAGCCCTTCCCCATTTTTGTTCCAAGTCAACCTCTCAGCGGTGCACTTTTTAGACCCAGTCATGGACTAAATGATCACATTTATTTAGGACCACCTGTTTTCCAAGCTTGTGTTGCCGTTGTTCCACTTTTTTCAAAGAACCTTCTGTTAACCCACCTAAAAGCTATTCATAATTTAAATAAATGTCAATTACAGTCAGTTTTTAAATAAAATTTTTGCAGATGTACATGCAGACATGTTTGCATAATTCATTGCCATCTTTACACTTGTTAAATATATAACTATAAACCAAGAATAAAAAAATAATTTCACATTCCATTCATTTTTTCCACACTAATTTTGATGTTCTTTTTGAACAGGAACAATGTCAGTGGTGATGCTTGAAAAGTGTCGAGAGCACATTCGAAAACAGCTGGACAACGTAGTGGACTTCTGGCTCAAATATTCTCATGACAGAGTCCATGGGTACTGCCTTTACACTGGAATATGCTAATGTTTGTAGTGCATATATTGTCCAAATCCTTGTAATGAATCCGTTTGCCTTCTGTTTCAGAGGCTTTTTCACGTGTATTGGAAGGGATGGGAAGATCTATGATGAGCTGAAGTATGTCTGGCTGCAGGGTAGACAGGTGAACCTCTACGGTGAAAGTGACTGTAAGAAGCTGCTATGACATTAGGTTGTTAAATGTGAAGATTTTGCTATATGTGTCTCACAGGTGTGGATGTATTGTCGCTTGTACCGAACCATGGATCGCTTCCACAAGCCTGAAATCCTTGAAGCAGCAATAGCTGGTGAGTGTGAATGCAATGCTTGACTATACAGTTCTGTATCATGAGCAAGATATGAGAAAGGACTCATATCTTAACAACCACTTTATTTCTGCTTTTATGAGTGGTGGTCTTATTTATTTTTTATTATTATTATTATTTTTTTTAACATTTTAAGGTATAAAGTATGACCTGTGATTAGTGGATGTTACTTCTAACACTGAAGCACCAAGGCCTGTGTTGAACAAAGGGGGCGTGTCCAAACAAAGCCCATGTCGTTCTTCAGAATGTCACGTGACCACAGATAAACGAGACCCCGTTTCTCTGAAATGATGTGACTGCCTCGTTATTGGTTGGAGCTGTTGAAAAGACATTGGAATTATTTTTTGTGTGAACTGGATCTGAGGATCATCACGAGCTTGCAGGGAGATTGTAAGCACATCATGGAGCCACCAAAAAGGCGAAAAATAGCCGCAGTTAGGGAGCATTTTGACAAGCTACATGATTTGACCCCCAATAATAACATACGTCTTCTCAAATCAATTTCAGAGAAGATATCTATATATAGGGCAGCACGGTGGCGTGGTGGTTAGCACTGTTGCCTCACAGCAAGGTCCTGAGTTTGACTCCACCACTTTGCTGGGCCCTTTCTGTGCAGAGATTGCACACTGGCCATCCACTCACCAGCTCTGTAGCCTTCAAGGGAGATAGACTTGGCTTTTGGAGGTGGAAATTCTGCCCCCAGCCCAAAGACTTTTTGAATAAACTTACTTTCCTTTTGTTGGGCTTACCCCCACCAGAGCTGCTTCCAAGCTTGCACTTCATACTACTCCACTTCAGTCCTTTTGTTGGTGGAGTGGTGGTCTGAGGATCAGGACCCTGTCACTGCTGCAGTCCCTGTTCCCTCATCCAGGAAGAAGTGGGGCTCCTGTTTTGGGCACTCCTCACCGTAGACTGCATCTTTGCCTGTGCCTGCCAACGCTGGACACCAGCCAGAGCCCGCAGCTCCACCCGCTTTGCTTGCTGCACATATCCTGGAGGTCACTTGCTGGGCCTCCCAAGGAGTTCCATCTCTGTAAAATCTTAGACTGAGTTGACTGTTGCTGAGCCAGCCAACTGTGAAACTGAGTTTTACTTTGCTGAAGCATCTCAATCAGAAATTGAATTTTAGAGGTTGTTGCACCACCTAGGACCTCAACAAAGACCGTGTGTCCGATGAGGGCGTCCCGAGAGACTGAACCTCTGCTCATGGCTGCTAACATGCTTTGTACTTGGACTCCAGTGTGGTCTGAGCTAGGAGCTTCCAGTTGCCAGGAGAGACTACACAGCCCGCGGTGCCCCAGTCTTCAGCCTCAGTTGTGGGCCTTGCACAGACCCAGCCTCCAGTGTTGGCTGAGCATCCTGTGTAGCCCAAGTGTCCAGAGTTGGCTGTGGGTCCTGCACAGCCTCATCCTCCAGAGTCGGCTGAGCAGCCCCAACCTTCAGAGGAGACTGCATGTCTTGCTGAGCAGCCCCAGCCTCAGCCTTCAAAGTAGTTTGTGAGCCTTGCACAGCCCCAGCTTTATGCAGCTTTATCCTGCATCCCCTGAGAATCCTGAGCTTCCTACATCTTCTTAGAGTCCTGAGTTTTTAGTGAACCCCAAACATTGTAGGCTGCCACCCCAACCCAATACTTCAAAGTCTTCAGTGCATATGGAGTATGAGGGTCTCGGTGTGCACTGGCGGTCACTTGGTGGGCCTCCTGAGGAGATCCATCTCCTGCATCATCACTAGCCCCCAGCCAAACAACCAGAGGTGTCCTGTTGCCTACGCCTCTCCCAGCCTCCAGAGGGTTTCCGTGGCATTCAGCGAAGCCACCTGCGGTATACCATGGCCTTTGTCACTGGCCTCCAGCAAAGGCACCAGAGGTATTCTGTCACCTTTGTCACCGTCAGCCTCCAAAAGGTTTTCTTTGCCTCAGTTGCTGCTGACCTCCAGCCAAGCCTCCTGAGGTGCTCCTCCATTGTCACTGGCTGCCTCCTTGGGCACCAGAGTGATTTCATCACTGGTCTCTTGGCCATTCAGTTCAATTCAGTTCAGTTCAATTCAATTTTATTTATATAGCACAAAATCACAGCAATAACAACGCCTCAAGATGCTTACTATTGTAAGCTAAAGACCCTTCAATAATACAGAGAAACCCCAATAGATAACCCCTTATGAGCAAGCAATTAGGCAGAAGTGGCAAGGAAAAACTCCCTTTTAACAGGAAGAAACCTCCAGCAGAACCAGGCTCAGGGAGGGGCAGCCATCTGCCATCACCGGTTGGGGGTGAAGGGTAGAAGACAAGACAAAAGAGAAGGAGAAATGCCCAATGCATCACGAGAAGCCCCCAGCAGCCCAAGTCTATTGCAGCATAAGTAAGGGTAGATTTAGGGTCACCTGATCCAGCCCTAACTATAAGCTTTGTCAAAAAGGAAAATCTTAAGCCTAATCTTAAAAGTAGTGAGGGTGTTTGTCTCCTAAATCCAAGCTAGGAGCTGGTTCCACAGAAGAGGGGCCTGAAAGCTGAAGGCTCTGCCTCCCATTCTACTTTTAAATACTCTAGGAACAACAAGTAAGCCTGCAGTGCGAGAGCGGAGTGCTCTAATGGGGTGATATGGTACTGTGAGGGTGTAGGTCTGCCTGAGTGATTTCCTTTCTTTTATCTTTGTTTCCTTTGCTGCTTGTTCTGGGATAAAGCTTTCATTTCTTTATACAAGTTAGTGATGTTGCCACAGTAGAGAATTTCCTTCCAACATGCATCGTGTCTGCAGTGTTTTCATTTACAGCCACAAAGAGCATCTTAGAAAGGCAGAGTCACTCAGAAGATAGGCAGAGGTTCACCAATCTGCAAAAAAAAAAAGAAAAAAATGTCTATAAGTTGTCAAATTATTCCAGAATAATGTTCCTCAATGTAAAATGGCAAAGAATATCTCATCATCTACAGTACATATTATCATCAAAAAAGTCTGCGAATGTCGAGAAATCTCTGTTCCCGAGTGCGAAGACTGAAAATCTGAGTTATGCCTGTGATATTTGGGCCCTCGCGTGGCACTGCATTAAAAATAGGCACGATTCTGTCATGGAAATCACTGCATAGGCTTGGGAACGTTTCCTGATTAAAGCTCTAAAGTTAAAGATTAAAGTTTAAAGCTCTATTATGCAAAGAAGAAGCTATATACATAAATGCTACCTTCTTCTCTTGGCCAACGATTATTTGATTTGATTATCTGGACTGAGGAAAAGTGGAAAACTGTTCAATTCAAATCAATTGAAATTCTTTTTGAAAAACATGGGACCCACATCCTGTGACCTAATGAGCTGAGAGACCATCTGGCTTGTTATTGTCACCATTTGCAGGATAAGGACTCAAATGCTGACTCAGGAGACAAGCTGTTTAATGAGGCTAGTTGTAAAAATCCATAAAACAAAATACAAAGTCTAAAGCACAAAGCAACACAAAATACACAGGGGCACAGAGAGAAAATGGCATAGACGGAGCTCCAACCCGAATCTAATTCACTAAAATAAAGAAACAGGCTCAGGGTGCTGGGCTTGGGGTAACACCCTCCATGCATGGTAAGGAGTTTTCTTGTCTTGATGTCAGTGTCTTCTGTCTCCTCCCTTGGCCAGCTGATTATCCCAACAGGGTATCTGATGACCATCAGTGCATAGTTGTTGATTGCCCAGATCTTGTTCTTCCTATTCAGCTGACTCCTCAGAACACCTTACTCTCTGCAAGTATTTGGTGGTTGTGGCTTTCCTAGTGGCTTCTTCATGGGTCCCATTTGCCTGTGGGATTCCAAGGTAGCTGTCTTCGATGTCTGCAGTGTTGCCTTCTGGTAGTACAATCCCCTCAGTTCTAACTACCTTTCCTCTCTTTGTCTCCAACTACACTTTTCCAGTCCGAATAACATTGTGATGTCATTGCTGTAGATCCTCATGGCGTGAATTAGTGAACTGATGTTCATTCCTGGCATATAGCTTGATGTCATCTAGGGTGGAATTAGGTATTTTCTGTTCTGCAGGTTTGCCCTCTAGTGGTGTTAATCTGTTGTCATTCATGCCTTTGCTAGTTGATAAACGGCAACATGTGTGCATTATTATTTATTATTTTTTGTGGAAGAGTGATACATTTTGTGGTTTAAACCTAGGTTATGTACCCATTAAAATTAAGTTAGTTGAGGTTGATTTAGCTCAGATGCCACGTGGTCTCTGTGACATTTTGATTGTACATGCATCTTGATAAGCGTGATTTTATTTGATGTTTTATTTGGGGGGTCATTAAGCAGATAAATATTGTGTTCATATTTTGTGAATATGTGGCTTTACTGCTGTTGTTGTTATATTTTATATCGATGCAACATTTTTATTGGTTTTGTTTCTGGTTTTGTCAACAATTCCACACTTTATCCTTATTAAACCATCAAACTCACCACATCGACCTGTTCCTTGGAATTTGATTAAGAGAGTGTTAGCTGAGTCTACATTCATGAGGACAACACTTAGTGAGGACAGAACATCATCCATGTAGAGGAGATGGCTAATGTTTGCTTCATTCTGTAGTTGGTATCTGTAGCTAGTCTTGGTATTGATCTCACTGAGGGGTTTCAGGCCTGTGCAGAACAGCAGTGGGGACAGAGCATCTCCTTGGTAGATCCCGCACTTGATTGTGACTTGTGCTATTGGCTTGAAGTTGGCCTCTAGTGTTGTTCTCCACATCCCCATCCCCATCAAATACCTTGATCTTGTATACTTCTAGGCACTGCAGGATCCATGTGTGCGTCATTGAGTCATGGGCTTTCTTGTAGTCAATCCAGGGGGTGTACAGGTTAGGCAGTCTGGTCTTACGGTCTTGAGTAACTGCTCTATCTACCAGTAGCTGGTGTTTTGCCCCTCTGGTGTTTCTACCTACCTGCACAAGCTCATGCAGCTCCCGGTGAGTGGGGTGCAGCCTCTGTAGCTGCCGGGACCTGTGGAGAGACAGCAGAAGGAGAAGCGTCATTAGATGTTGGTGGCCGCTGCTCTGCAGCTGCTGGCCGTGATGGGGACATTCGACAGGGCCTCCTCCTCAGGATTGGGATCAGCTGACTTCCTGCCGCCAGCTGTGGCTGCCCCACCAGCTTCCTCAGCCGCGCCGTCAGATGATCCTCAGCCAGCGTCACGGCAACCTCAAGGCTCGCTGGCCGATGACAGTGGACCCAATGTACTGTTCCCGCTGGGAGCCCCTCTATGAACTACTCTAATGTCAGCATGTTCAGCAGCCGCACTTCCCCTTCAGGTGAGAGCCCAAGTTGTTTCAGGATAACTTGCCGGACATTGGGAAAGCAGCTTCTCACCGCTAAAAGCTAAGGGCTGCCCTTTGAGTCTCCTCTGTTAGAAGAGAAGCAGCAGCCACAGCAACCATCCTTCCTCAGGCCACTGGCTCACCTCCACTGTGGCCTGAAAAACTTCCAGGGAAGCTTGGGAGTCCTCCCCCTCCTCCATCTGGTGGAGCGTCACCACTGGTCCCAGGGGGACCCCAGCAGCAGTGGCAAGGAAGCAGCCCGAGGAATCAGACATTAGAGTGCTCTTGTCTAGTGCTCGGACTGGTCCTGCAGATTGTCTGGGCGATGGTGATGCGCCACCACTGGCGCCCAGCTGCTGGTGGCGCGTAGTCGCCAGCATCAGCCATCACTGGGGCTAGCACCTCCGATGGCTGAATGGTCCGTGAATCATATCGCTGATTTTCTGCACAGTTTCACTCTTGTTTTTGAAGTCTGAGAATAGATGTTCTGAAATCTTGATGAATGATTCTTTTATATTTTCTCTGTCTGCATCTTAGGAGGCGCATTCTTGAGAAAGTTTGCTCGTGTGTCCAATAGCAGCGGTCAGTGGAAATGTGCCTTCTGCCTAACAAGAGATGGTAAAGCACTCAAAGTTCAGAGAACCATATTCAGTGAGTGTTTCTACATCATGGCTATGGATGAACTGAGCAGGGTAACCGGTGACAAGGATATGCAGGTATATATAACTGTTGGTGTACAGAATAATAATAAACTAATCTTCTTCAGTTATACCATATGTTTACCCCCTTTCTTTGTTATCTCATCTTAATCCTGTTGACATTTCTGTCTTATTTCCTAGTTATTTTTGATCAGTGCTGTACAGTGGAAAGAAATCTTCGAAAAAAATTATACACAAAAAACCCAACATTTATTTAATTACACTACTATTTGGCATTTTTTCACGGGTGCCTGTACTTGTGTTAAAAAAATACGTAAAAGTTGAAGTAAAAAGTGTAAAGGTAAAGGCTCTGAAATGTACTAAGAAATGTAGTAATAAAGTAAAAAGTAGCTCGTTTTAGGACAATTCTACTACCAGCTGTTTTTATGCAAAGTGAACTGAACCTTGTCCTGTTAATTGTGATAATAAAATAATATTAGTGCACGAGAATACAAATGTTATTCAAATCTAAATTCAAATTCTGATGAATGTAGTTAGTTTTAATCTGTTAGGTAGGACACAAGCAGTGAAAGAATATTTTTCAAAATAACGATTTCTGTCGCCTACATTATAAATTATACATTATTGCCTCCACATCTAAACAGTAAAACTAGTTCAGTCAGGGGTTAAAGTGGGATTCAGCAGACGGAGGAACCCTAAAATCAATTGTAGTAGCTCAGTATGGGGAACAAGAATCACAACTCACAATAATTTAGTTTTAGAGCTCCAGTAGTTTCTTTGTGTACAGGACGTGATCAGCTGACCTGATGCTCTTTGTCAGAATTTTACAGAATTGAATTCAACAGACTATAAGCAGATGTTTCACGGGCGAACTTTGCCGATTTCCATTTCCTACAGTGAAAGTATACTGAATTTTGTCTTTATGCGAGAGAACTAATTATGTGAGAGAATTAATAAAGGGGAAATAAACAGACTTTCCGGCGGTATAAGATTTAATGCCAGGAAACAAAGAAATAATCTGCCAAACACGAATTTCTTTGTTATTGTGCTAAGTTTAATTTTCTTCTGCATTCCTGTTCATGCTGATCATACAGCTGGCACAAAAAAAACGTGCCCAACTCAGAAGCAGGGCAGTTCGGTTCGGGTTATAACTGTGTTACCATTTCTACAAGATTATCTCGACACCCCTCTTATGCCTTTCAGCTGGAAGCTGAGCAGATGATGGAACAGCTGATTTACTGGGTTCAGGTAGACTCTTCAGGCCTGGGCAGGCCCCAACTTCCTGGGGAAGTTCCCATCAACAGTTTGTCAGTTCCCATGATGCTGATGTGCCTGGTGCAACAGTTAACTGAAGGCCATGGGCAGGAAGTTGCTCAGAAGTACAGAGAACTGGGAGACTGGTGTGTACAGCAGATCCTACAGCACATCCAGGTTTGGACGCAGACAACACTCTGGTGCTTTTTCTGTCACAGTTGTATATTTTATCAAGTACATTCTATTAATAAACAATGAATTAATAAAAATGAACGTACAGTTATTTTCTTTCTTCCCATCTTCGGCATTGTTTAATGCAGAGAGCTGGCACAGCTATTTTAGAGAATGTGTCAGTGGATGGATCTGAACTGCCAGGTTGCCAGGGCCGACTGCAGAATCCAGGTAAGCACTCCACAGACTGCTGACCCAGACGACTGCGAGCATAGTCAGTCCCCGTGGAAGCATATATTGCACTCTTTTCCTCTCCTTAGTTGCTCGCTTCATCATTTTCCATGTTTCTTTGTCCTTCCCCACTAATAACTGGTGCTGACTCAGGCCATGCCTTGGAAGCAGGCTGGTTCTTGATGCTATATGGTGCACAGTGGGGGGACAAGGACATCCAGAGAACTGCCATCAAAAACTTCGTGGAGCTCCCTTATCAGTGTGGCTGGGATAAGGAACACGGTGGCCTCTTCTACTTCCTGGATGTGGATGGTCACTGCCCCACACAGGTTAACCTGTCATCTGTACACATGATTATGTTTTTTATTAGACAGGAAATTCTGTTTCATTTTACATTTAATAGTCTGATTTATCACTTTAATAACTTTATGATCAGCCATGTTGCTTTTGTGTCTGAGCAGCTAGAGTGGAGCATGAAGCTATGGTGGCCACATTGTGAGGCTCTCGTCGCTTTCCTCATGGCCTACAGTCACAACAGGAAGCCTGAGCTGCTGGAGATATTCTCTGAAGTTTACCAGTACACTTTTAGCCATGTGAGTTGACACTGCACCCGCCACATGGCATAGCAAGGGTACTGTACGTTTGACATTAAATATTTAGAGTATTTAAACATTTTGATAAATGCATAATTTCCTATCAGTGCGAAATATCAACGACTACCTCATGTTACAGAGATTAGTTTAAAGACTGGAAGCAGGCAGGAGACAGCAGCTTCCTCTTTTTACCTTTAAGGCTCACCGATTTTTATGTTGAGTAAAGTTTTAACAGAGAGAGTCCAAGCAAAACAGTAAACAGTCCAGGTGGTTGGCCTGACCAAAATGGAGGAGACGTGGCAGTTGAGGCAGTCTGTTATTTTTTTGTGGCTCAGGGTGAGCATGAAGAAAAGTCTTTTTCACTCACCCTTGAGGTGGTTTGCAAAGACCACTACTACGAGCCTCTGGTAGTAGTGAGGAGCGCCGCCGATTGGAGCCCCGCTTCCTTGTCAAAAAGGGGCAGAAGTTGTATAAGTGTTGGAAGGCTCCTCTTCTTCTTCAGCCCACAATTCTGCCACAGTGGAGGTAAGTGAGATGCAGACTGGCTGTGGTGGTAAAGAGGGGGAGATTTGCTGCTGCAGCAACGTGGAGGGACTCATCCACTGCTGCGGAGGTATGGAGGAAATGACCTATCCAGTGTTTTTTCTTTTCATGCCTGCAGCTTTGATGTTTTCCCCTTTTGGGTCTTCCTGTTTGAGTTATCTTTGTCTTTTTTATAGTTATGTTTTATTTTGCTGGCAGGTTTCTCATGTGACTTTCTGTGTTTAAACTTTTTTGGCCCTTCTCCTGCCTTCAGTATTGTCTTGATTTAGTTCATCTGTGTCTTATCTCTTTCCCTGGTGTGCGTTTAGTTTGCACATTCTCCCTCAGTCATTGTCAGGTTGCCATCTTTTTGACATTCAGTTTCTCTTCCCTCCCGTTTTTTCTGCTAAGTTCTTGCTTTTGGTTAGTTCTTGTTTCTTGTGGTTTTGCTAGTGTATTAAGTTCGTCCTGATCTTGAGCCTGGATCAACATTTTATCCGGATCACGTTTGGTACTTTGATGATGAAAATGTCAAACCTATTCAGAAGCAGGTTTATTAATGTTACAGTGTGGAAAATCTCATGACTAGATGTCAGTAGATTGCAGTAAAATGATGAATTATCTTTTCTTACCCCTCCATATTCACGTGCATAATCTTAGCTATGCTGACCACTGTAAGACAATAAACTCTGGCTACTGTTAACCTGCAGTGAATGTAGGCTGTCAGTCCACTGTTAACCTTACCTGGTGTCCACGTCTTTTTACTTTGTATCGGAGAAGACTGATATAAGTCAGCATGAAGCTCACTTCTGTCCAATATTAGCAATAGTGAGGTGAGTTTATTGAGGATCTCCTGAACTTTTCTGTTGGTAAGCGCTGCTCACTGAGGTTGGTGAAACGTTCTTAGTGACCACATAATTTCCTCTGGGATTAATAAAGTATTCTGATTCTGATTCTGCAGATCGGACTTGGACAGTGAATAAACTTTCATAAGATGTGAGAGTGTAATCAAACTGTTCATCAGGGGAAAGTGTGTGTGTGACGGACCCATGGCAGTCCCCACGACACCTCCATGTTGTTCCACATGATCTTTATTCACAAACAATAACACACGGTACACTTTCACCGAATAACACGGTTGCTGCTACACACTCAGCGGCTGCAGCTCTCCCGCTGCCAGCCGCACACATCACCAACAACAACCCCACATGACAGTCAGGAAACTCCTTTTATGCCGGCGAGGCGTGATTGCAAATGCCGCGCAGGTGGAGCCATCTCCACCACACGGCACTGCAGACCACGCCCCGCCACAGTGTGATTTTCAGGACACTCATGCCTAACATTAGCTGGCATAACATTAGCTTATAACCAGCTATTGTTTTGCCTGCTACCCGGCAACAGGAAGGTTGCATGTCTAATCTGCTGACAGTAAGTAACGCTGACAATATCCGGAACAAATAAGCACGTTTCTGCATGTTTTTCTGTGTTAGAGCCCTGACTTCAGTTCAGGAGATAAGGCTTGAGGTGAGGAGGAAGAGGATGAGATTTTATGCCGGTCATGTTGTGGCTTCTCTTTGTGCTTTCACTTTGGTGAGGGGGATCCCTTCTCAGAAGGTAAAACATCGATATGATCCTTCATATCTTGAGTCTGAAGGTGTAGACACAAAATAAAATTTGCCTCCATGGCACATAAACACCTACAATTTCTCTTCTCCTCCACGTTGGCCATACTGTGTATGCGCCTGTCCTCTAGCCAAATACATAAAACGCGAGTAGGTGGAGTGGTGATGTCGACTACTGTATTACTGTGTTATATATGGGAGGAACAGGTTTAGAACGGCGCATTGATAGTAAGAAGATCATTTCAGATGGAGAGCATATGATGTGAAGATCTGTTAGGTACTCTAACTCTTTACTTCTAGAGTTGTACTGCTGCAGTTGGGAGGAAATAGTTCATATGCTGTTGACAGGCAAATTTTAGCACCATATATTAAGGGGGAAAAAACATGGGATCAGTGAACAGTTATGAAGGAAATGAAGAAAGTATACCACAAGACGTCTGATATGACACAAGCTTCCGGAAAGCTAAGTGATAAAAACAAAAGGAGTCTTAAAATTATTATGAGCCTGAAAAGCTTCCACGTAGCAGGTGTGGATGGCATTGATAGTAAAACATTATGAATGAAATTGTGGATCTGCTTGTTTACCACACCAGCCTTTGGTGGTGCCTAAAAAGACAAAGGTTGTGAAAATTAACCCCTAGCCAGTTGGCACAAGGGTGCACAGTTACCTTGGATAGCTGAGTCTGGCTTGGCTATGGTCAAATAGCCAGTTTTGCTTAGGAAGTACTTGCCATGTCTTAAAGTGCATATCAGTCATATTAAGAGTTGGCCGAATTCTCTAAATACTAAGGGAAGGCGCTTTGATGTGTCCTTTATTATCTCCTTTAGAACAGGATACAGTAAAAGGAATGGCGATAATGCCATCCCTCACTTTATAAATACACACTTTAAGAATTGTGGGACTAAATTATAGGTGCTTTTTTCCATTTCATGTAATACCCTGCTGATATTCTTTTGAATTTTCAATGACAGGCTTGTCATGACCATAAAAGGACACTAAACCAGGACCCAGGAGACAACATCTCACAGTTCACGGATTTTATCAATACACCGGGGTTTCCACAAGGAACGTTAATCAGAAAGAACACTGGAAAGAGACTCTGGCAATTTGGGGAGAGAGGAGAGGGAGTTATATCCAGTCTTTATTATTATTATTATTATTATTATTATTATTATTCATTAATTTATTTGAAAAGGGACCATGTACAACATTAACACAAATATTGCCATTGAATGCATTGTATCTGAGTTAGCTTAAGCTAATTTGCATCTGTAGTGCCTTGGCAGGTCAGCAGCAGAGGAATGTTCTTAGTGAATCTTTCAGTCTGGGCAGCAGGTCGATGGCACATTCGTACAGACTGTGACGTGGTAAGGAGAGGGCCTTTTCTTTGTTGAACACTTGCAGGTTAGGGTACTCCTTGGACACAGAGGACAGATCAGGTAAGTATGGCTGTGAGGGCTGGTGTGAGGAACATGTGTGAAGAATGGCTGACTACAAACAGTCAAAACAAGCCCTTCTTGACCAATCAATCTGAGGGTTATGCAATAAGATTACTGGAGAGTGACGAGTCATTAAGACAGCAAATGGTAGCAGGAAGCTTGAGACAAGGCAGTTTATCACACACAGATTTTCCCACCAGTAGCCCTGCACTTGCTGGTAGGCAGGCCCTTTTGGCGGTATGGGGTATAAAGACAGTCTTTAGCTGTTGGCTAATGAAACTAGGGCTTCAAAAGATATAAGCTCGTACTGAGGAGCTTCATTTATTTGCCTCTTGAACCGCCAAGGTCCGAAATGCTAACGAAGTTTGTTACATCCCCTGCGTGAGTTTAAGCAGCCACTTGGATGCATCTTCATTCTTTAAGGGGGGGAATCAAACAATTTCTGAAATTCCTCCAAATTGTCTGTGTGGTGGGGTGAGGTTGGTGGTGCGGCTGCAGGGGAGGAGTGGAGCAGTGGGTTCAGGGCGTGGTGGTAGTGAAGGCAGGGTTTCGCAGCTGGTGAGCATCTTCTAATCATGCCTTCCCTATTTTAGCGGCAGCCGGGCCGGAGAGGAGGGAGGAGCGGCTGCAGCAGAGAGCCGAAGCTGGGGGCACTGCAAAGTGCCGAAGCAAAAAGTAACAATCACTGAAACAGTGTGAGCAAATAAAGAAACCTGACAGTGAGCTTCCTGAGCTGTGTCGGGTCCTTTAGGGTTACAGGCAGCAAATGGCTATATCTTTACAGTCTTTGACAAGAAGTCGTCTTCTGCTTAGATTAAGGCCATACCTCAGAGGAGTCCAGTATGGTCGAAGACTTTCAAGGCATCATCCAAAAAAGAGCGAGGTAAGTATGTGAAGACCAGGGAGCACTGGAGCAGAAATCTACAGCACTGACCCAACTCTCCCATGAACAGTTCCAGAGATGGGGAGGAGGCATTATGGAACACCACTGTAGTGGATGCTTCTGTTGGAAGTAATGAAATGGCATCAGGGAATAAGCAAAGGACTCTGAGTCATAGGGGAGCTGGATTACCACTCGAGGTACCACCCCAAGCACAGCCTAGGTGGGCAGAGCTCAATCTCCTTGAAACAGAGAGTGTTAGAAAATGCAGAAAACAAGATTGACAGGCTATGACGAGGTTATATTGATGTTGTAGACAGAGAGATTTATATGTATAAATACTGTATAAATCAAGATCATGAGTTATATTAAAATGACCAAAAAGAATTTAAATTGATCATAATTCAGTTTGCTTTTGTTTTGTCTATTTCTAAATTGCAGCCTTTAGGATTATTGTTTGTTAATTTGACTTCAGTCACTGAAAGCCTTAAAAAAAAGCCACGAGTTACACAGGGTCAGTTTCACCAGCAGGAAAAGAAAATGTGATTGGACATGAGCAGAAACTCATCTCGGTGTGTTAACCATTTCAAAGGTTATAGGTGTACTCCTATTTATTTAAAACGACTATCTTGGTGCTGAAGTTCTGTTTTTCACTGGGGGAAAACGGTGGACAAAGCATCAAAGTAGCTCATCTTTTAGGCACTGTAGCTTCACCACAGCAGACGCAAGTCACATTATTATGGAGTCTAGACCAGGGGTGGGGAACTGCAGGCCTCAAGGGCCGGTGTCCCGCAGGTGTTAGATATCACCCTGGGTCAGCACGCCTGAATCACATGATTAATTCATTACCAGGCCTCTGGAGGACTTCAAGACATGTTGAGGAGGTCATTTAGCCATTTAAAGCTGCTGTGTTGGATCGAGGACACATCTAAAACCTGCAGGACACCGGCCCTTGAGGCCTGGAGTTCCCCCACCCCTGGTCTAGTATAAGTGCAGTCTGATTTTCTGCATGTTGAACTTCTCTTTTCCGTGGTCCTTAAAAAAAATCTGTTGGATTTAAATCCTATTTTCAGCTAGTTCACCCAACCCCTTGCTAGTGGAAGTTGGCCTGAACACACATAAGACAATACAGTTTTATGACAAACACACCGTTGCAACAGGAGACCCACTGAGATGTTCAGCGAAGTCTGCCGCCCACGAGGCGCGCTGTCTATTTATTAGTCAGTGTTCATAAATCTCAGAATGTGACATGAAATGGGTGGGTCCTTTAAACATATATGTTGTGTGTATGTGGTCTTCTTACGTGCAGGAATGCACCTCCCCAGACAAAGGAAAGTGCTGAGTCATACTTTCAAGCTATGGAAAGGTACTAGCTGCATCTACTGATAATCATATACTTAATACACTTTATGACAAATAATCATCACTCTTACATCTCCCCCCTGTTTGTCATAAATTGGACAAGGCATACCCATGCAGCAAACATCAAACATTCAACCGGGGACCACACTCTATGGTCCAGACATGTAGTAATAACTGTTTCA
>VVHJ01048380.1:0-12284 GCA_015107715.1 Tylochromis polylepis | reverse complement strand
TTTTTTTTTAAAAAAAGGGGGGGGGGGGGGGTTTTTTTTTTTTTTTTTGGGGGGGGGGGGGGGATTTTGTTTTGTTTTTTATATAACCATTTCAAACTATTTACAGAACAATCAGGCGTTCTGCATCAAATAAGATGCCACAAAAAATTTTTGTGCCACTCCAAAAAACAGTTTCTGTCCACTAAAAGATAAAGGAGCACATCACAGCCTGATACCTGCAGGCCTGACAGCAGGAGGCGTATCACTCCGCCTGTTTTCCACCTGGAGACAGCGTTTACACTGCAGTCTGCCTTTGGTGGCTTTGTGGCAGCAACTGACATTCAGCAGTCGCCTCATTGTTCTGACACACAAAACTATTGACTACACTACACACTAAACATCACAAATCTCTTACATCTCAAAACTCTCTCTCGCCGCCGTCACTCCTAAAACTTCACCCTCTTCCTAAACAACCGAATGCCATGTTGCCATATCATTTTTTGATTGGTCGACATGGTATATTTTTCCACCAATAGGAAAGGGTAGCATCTTGTTGCTATGTCAACTTAAACTGGTCATGTGATTGGTTTACCATGACTACTTTATTCTTCCTTAACCAGTCAGCAGCACTTGTGCGATTGTTTGGCCCCCCTAGCTCCCAGTAAGCTTAAGACAGCTTCGACCGTCTGCGAGTTGAAAAACAAATAGATAGAACTTTATTAATCCCTCGGGTGGGGTCCTCTGGGAAATTCACTTTCCAGTAGCAGAACAGACAGAAATTTGCATAGTAAGAAATTAGAATAAAAAATAAGGGGGGGAAAATGAGGATATGAATATAAGCATAAATATAGCATATATGTACATATATAAATACAGCATATATAAGCAATGAAATATACTCATTAATGAGATGTAGTAGCCAAATGTCTATTGCACAGTATTTCGACTATTGTCAGTCTATTGCACAGTGATTAGTTCTGTTTTCTTTTATTTTAACCATTTTCTTTTAAATAGTAACACATCTGCACCACATTTTCTTGTTAGTAACGTAACGCCATTGTAACAATAGAAATAGTAATTAGTTAGATTACTAGTCACTGAAAAAAGTAACGGCATTAGTAACGTCGTTACTTTCAATGTCGTTATTCCCATCACTGAAAGCCACCACGGTCAGAGTTATTAGCCTGGTTACAAACAGAAAAAGGTGGTCGCTCAGAAGAACAAGCAGTCAATCACATATCAGTCTTGCATCTTCCCAAGAAAGGCTTTTCACCCACCTTGATAGGCCTTGCCTCAATAGGGAGTGTTTCCACAGCAGATCCTGGGAATACAACACTCAAGCTCTACCTTTCCAAGTCGTCAAGGATTTCTTCTGGTTGGTCCCCTCCTAATTACAGAGTAGGCTTTTCCCCCTTAAACCCCCATAATCCACAGGACCTGTGGATTATCACAACAAATCCAAGTAAATCTAATTAAAATGAATCCTCCGTCCAGTAAAATTTTATTATTTTAAAAGCAAAACCATCCAGGCCAGTTAAAACTATTTCCTTTTAAAATACCCTTATTCCTCACTGGAGTCTCCAAGTCCAATCGGCTTCAGCCTGCTGCAACTGTGTCCTACAACCTCCTTCCTTCCTGTTTCACTCTCCTGATTCCTTTTTTCTCTCCCCTTTATATACAAGGGCTCAAATCATTACCAATCAGTTACTCCCTGTACTCAACTCCAAATAGCTGGCAGCTGGACTAGAGTGGAATCTCCACTCCCACATCAGTGTGACATATATCTCACACAAAAACTCAAAGAAAGAAAAGCATGCAATAATTGAAATGGAAAATAATGCCAACGCAATGTTTAGTGGGAGATTCTCAATTATTCCACCATGTCACATTCTACAACACTAGCGTGACCTGCTAATTTGTCAATATTAATAAGTAGGTAGGTCATCTGTTAAACACAGGCCTTGGATTCAATCCCAAATTCCTTGAAATGTCTCTAGGGTAAAGCAGTTGATCAGATAAAACTTGCATAATAGTGAGTCAGAAACTATAAAAAGTTTTCAGTGAAGTCCTTTATACTTTTACCAAACCAAAAGAGCCACATTTTCTAGCTTACGTTGAAGCTTATGCGTGTTGTTGTGCAAAATATATTCTTTATTCGGTTTTGTTTTCATGTCCTGTGATTGGTCCAGTTTCCAGAAATCATCAAAAAGTTATGAATGAATTTGCAGTATTCAGCACCCTCCTTATTACAGCCTGAGTGTCTTTTATTTATTTATCTTTCCCTACTGTTGTCACTCCTGTGAACACTTTTCTGGTTTCCCTCTCAGACACTGTTATTTAAGTTTCTTCAGACTGACTTTCTCCTGCTTTTTAGTCCTAACGGTGCAGGCTTGTCTCATGGAACATAATTATCACTTTCTCTGCTTCACCCAGAGAGCTAAGAGACATTTAACCAAATATTAGTGGGGGTGTATGTATACTTTTGACCCTATGTAGATTACAGAAAACCCAACATAAATTATTTTTTTCTTTAACATAAATGTTTTAAATTTAGGGGGCTTAGTGCATTACTTTTAGAAATTGCTTTAACTTGAAATGCTTAAATGTACTTACTATATATACTATATACTTAAATATACAAACTAACATAACTTTAAATTTCCCTGGAAATGCTTTGTATTCAATGACTGCCTGAAGTCTAGAACCCATGAACCTCATCAAATGCTGCATTTCCTCCTTGAGATGCTCTGCCAGGCCAGAACTGTACCGCCTTCAGTTGCTGCTGCTTTGTGGATCTCACTGCCTGCAGTTTTGTCTTTAGTAACTGAAAAACAAGGTTTTTTTAGGTTGAGATCAGGTGACTGAGTTAGCTATTGATGAAGATCCCATTTCTTTGCCTCTTATGTTGCTTTTGTAGTATGCTTTGGGTCATTATTCATTTGCACTGTTAAGTACTGTTTGTTCAATTTTGCAATACATTGGTGATACTTCAAAGTTTACTTTCACACCAGTGACTGTTACATTGTTGCTTATATTCTTGGGATGGCCCATCTTGCTTTGGTGCTCCAGTTAGCCAGTGGTTCCAAATGCTTTACCATTTTGCATTTCTTAAAGCCATATTGCTGCTGTGAACACTGAAAGCTTTAGCAGAGATCTACAGAGCATTCCAGATCCTTGGTTTTCATCTGTATGTGCTCGGTGGACATTGGAACTACACAAATCTGTGCAATTCTGATCAATGCAATTTTCAGCTGGTAGACGTCCAAGATTTACATGACCACAATTTGGAGTCCCACAGAAAAGATCTACATCATCAGAGAGGTTTCAAGTTTATACTACGCTATAACAATATATCAATACATTTACAAAAAAAGAAAACGTTTTTCACTGTTCACTTTTACCTGTTATTATAAATTGTTAATATAAATTTACAACACAATAAAGTATACAAAACCTTTATGGGTCCGCACACCTTTATCCCTTTTCTGACATAATTAAGTTCATGTAATGTGTTTAAATGTGTGAGTAATTTCTTGTTTAGTACTTAAAAGGTATCTCTCCCACAGCCGATGGACAGTCTGGCAGAGAGGGAGTCAGGAGTGTTGCTGAGTGCCCAGACTATTACTTCTGAGACCATCAGCACCACCACCACCACCCAGATCACCAAGGTCTGCACATTTCACTAACAGCTTCTCAGGCAATAGAGATTAATACACTACTTTATCGCCATGTTGTGATAGATGTCTACTATTAGTCACTTAAACCAGTTGTCTTGAAACACTTGCTGCTTTTGAGTGACAAACATTTTCAGTGTGGTTGTACTTTATTAAACTTTAATGAATCAGTCTCAAATGATACCATGTTTTTCTCCATTGTTATAATTTTTTTCTGATTATAATAGTTCTATATTTATATAATATATCTATATATCTATTTTTTTTTCTTTATTTGGTGGCTACCAACAGCAACACTGTTGGTAGCCACCAAAACCTTTTTAACGGTGCTCCACATGGTTCTGGTCCCAAGTACTAGTATTTTCATGTAACAGAGCAGAACTCAATGTGGAGCATCCCAGAGAGGGGGAGAAAAGTTGCCCAATACAAAACTCGTAAATGCTACTGACGTAATATTGGCAGCAAAATTAGTTTGTTACAGTCGGATGATTGGTTTGCAGTGTTTCAGGGTGAACCTAAGGGTAAAGATAACTCAGATCCTATAGCATAAATAATCATTCTCAACTCTTTCTGAAGTCAAACAACACTTTACACATTTTGTTGCACTTTTTATTTACTTGCCCAAAGCATAGGATTCAGTAGATATTCTATGCTGAGTAAGTTTAGATGATCAGTCAATTAAATGGTTTCATGACCAGCTTTTTAGAACAAAGCTAATAGAATCTGAAGCGATCAGGTGAGGCCCCCTTGCATCAGTACATGTGCGCCTTAGACAGCTGGCTATGAATTGGATTCAGCATTACACAGCAACTAGACAGAAAGACAGGAGTATCACATATATGGCACATAATTTCACACGATTCAGTCAGGGTCAGATACATTTTGTGATCAGCTGTTAGCAGTCCTTCACTACACAGCTCCTCCCTGGCCATCAGATTTCTCCAGAGTATGGCTTACCGAGCCTCTAAGATCTCACACAGTGGCAATTATTTCAATTCTCATGTGAAAAACATACTCTCCTACATCTGCTTCATTCATTTGAATTGATATACTGTTTCCAGATACGAAAAACTTTCAAGAGCATACTCCCATACTGTTATTCATAACATCAGTTCTTTTTTTTAACCTGCTAATTTTAGATCCTTTTGAAATTGCACTGATCATTGTTGAAATGAACTGACTGTGACTGTATCTGTAGAAGTTTCCACTCAGTAACTGGCATGTTTTGTCAATGGTGGCCTCACACTGGTGAATGTGGTGTGAGGTAATTTGGTCCTTGGGATTTAAGAGAATACACAGTCACTGTCATTTTGCTCAGGATTTTCCGTCTAATGTAGATTCTGTTCAGAGGGATAATATAGACAGATGAAGGATTTTGATTTTTATGGCTTTTTTTAAAGCTTGTGTTTTGTCTCTGTTACAGACGGTAAAAGGAGGGATCTCTGAGACTCGCATTGAAAAGAGAATTGTCATCACTGGGGACACAGAAATAGATCATGACAAGGTAAATTAAAATGAATTATGGAGTTAATTGTGGAAAAGCATTTCCTAGTGCTTCATTGTTCACACTAAATCATGTTTTCCTTAAAGGTCTGGAGTAAGAAGCTGGTTTAGCTGTGTGTTAGCTCATACGCTGATTTACATGAAATTTACATATACCAGATAAGTGACCCTGGAATTATTTGCAGGCCTAGATTGCCCCATAGAGCAATATGTCCAGTAAATAAGTAAAGTGTTGTGCAAGTAATTGAGGAGTGTGGTGTTTACTCTTTAGGCTTTGGCCCAGGCCATTAAAGAGGCAAAGGAGCAGCACCCAGATATGTCTGTCACCAAAGTAGTCGTGCATCAGGAGACAGAGATCACCCCAGAGTAAGACAGACTGATCCTATGGAAGGCAAGTGTTAAATCTGAATCCATTTCATCTATCCCCTACCATGTATTCACTGGTCTGACGAAGATCATATTGAGTATAATTATAATTGTGACGAAGATAAAAGAAGATGTTGAAAAAAGTTGAGAGTAAAAATGAAAACTTAAGCCAACCAAGAATTAAGGCTAAAACTAAAGCCCCCTAACCACCTCCACCTACCCACTAACCAGCATAAATAATTAAGAAACAGCAGTTATGCAACTATGACAGTTCACAACAACAGCCACCAAAAGACACTTATTTACAGTAAAAGCTATGATGGAGACGAAATACGTCACCAAACTTTTTTTAAATAATCCCATAAGAAGACAGTGATAAATAATGATTGAAACCAACAGTGTCATTACAGTAACACAATTAACAGCGAGGTGACTGAACTGAGTAATGTAAATATGGAGATATTTATGAAAGACACATATCAGTAATTAAATGAAAACCTGTAGAAGAATATCAGGCGTTGATAGGATGAACTGGTTCATCTTTGTTTGAAAATGAAACATGGTACCTCCACAGTATAAGGTACTAGCGCCCATGTGGTTTAAATTGTTGCCTTGTATATGTGATGTTAAAGGGTCCAGGCTGGGAATCTGATACTGTTTAGCTGGTTGGCAGGCTGGTATGTAAACACCCCAGGCTACCTCCCAGTTTGTCTGAACATGCAGGCAGGGGTGGGTGGGCTGAGTGGGCTGCAGACTGTTGAAGCCGTCAGTGCTGTCTCACAGAAAGATCAGGAAGGCACAATGCCAACTAAAGCTGCCAAAGTGGTAAAAGCAACAATAATCATAGTTTTGTAAAATAATTTGTTTCAAGTTCCAGAGAGGAAAAAAACAATAGAGACAGATTTTTGTTAGTATGTTAGCAAACTCAGTAGCATTACTTGCCGTTAAGGTCAGCAGACCAGGGCTAATGTAAAGAAAACAAAGGTTAGGTGAATTTATTGTAACAGCTTTCCACTTCCACAAAGAGCTTAGTCATGTATGGGCGCATGAGTCAATTCAACTAAAGACTTAAACACTTTGTTTCATGAACATATTCAATCAGTGTCAATGTGTTTAATGTCAATGTCGAGTCAAAGAATGGCCTCATGCCTCAATTCCAATAGCTGATCACATAATCCTTACTCAGTTTCACATGCACGACTGATCCCAGTAACATGGAAACTTTAACAGTAAATGTCTGATCGTCCTGAAATGAAGCATTTCAGGACTTTTTACAATAAAAAAATGCATTACTAAATTCATTATTCAAACATAATTATTTTAGAATTTATTCTATTTAAGTAATGTGTTATTATAATGGGCAATAAAAATGAATTATAAAGTATTCTAAGTAAACTATTAAAAATAAATTAATATATAGATCAGCAGAGCACAGAAATAATGTCAAGCACAATCAAATAAATAAAAACTCAACAAAAACCTTATTTAAAAACTATTTTTGGATTCAGAATTTTAAAAATTATTTTCAAAATCTTTTTGAAAACACAGACTAACAAAATAACTAATTGTTTCAGAAATCAAATGAGGAATGCAGATTTTCAGCAGCATGGTGGTGGAGTGGTCAGTGTTGGTTTTTGTCTGGGACATCCAGGTTGCTCCCAAAGAAACTCATGTTCTGTTAACTTGTGATTTTATGTTTTCAGTTTGATTTGAGCTAAATAAAATGCTTTATAGAAATAAGTGTGTTTAAGTGTATGGTTAAAAAAGTGATTTAAAAAAAAAAGCTCTTTAATTGGCTAGTAAGACTAATGTGCTATATAAATCAAATTACATTACATATATATATATTCAAATTCTCATTTAAAGTTTTATGATTTTCTATGTAATATTTATTGTTGGCCCAAACATATTTATTAACACAAATTAAGTTTAAAATGTTTGAAAATTTTGGAGGGTTCATTTTCATTTTCATTTTCTTTCAGTATTAGGGCCTTTCCCTTTGTGCTCAGATTTTTGATTTTCATTGTCTTGTGATTAAAAATACAGATATTTTCATGTTAAACTCCACTAAATATTCTTTTTCCCCCTTTACTTTCTTTCATGCCCACCTGGGCATCTTTCCTTTTTCTCAATTTGCCACTATTTCAATCAAACTTCAGCCCTCTCAGCTACCCCCACCCCACCCATTCCTCCTTGTATCTCCATCACACCATTTTACCTCAGCACACCCAGCTGCCCAACCATCAACAGGAACCACCAGACCTCATCAGCGTGAACAAGCTTCAACAATGAGAAATGAACTTAACTCCATGAGTGTGAAGTTTGGCCTGAAGGAGACAGAGTCACCAGAAAATTCCCAAGAACCCTACCAGTATTCCCCACAATCCCCCTCTTGTTCCATTTACTGCCAAAAGAGCAACTGCTGGAGTTATGGATGAAAAATCATCTTTTTTTTTAAATATGAAAAAGAAATTAAAGTATAGCATTTGTGGATTTCTTCCTCTCCAATTTGTGTGGAGATTTTAAGAAAAAATCAAGGGCATTTGGTCTTTTACTCTTGATATATTGGTAATTTATTTTTCTACAGCTTTTCTTACCATCAGAATTGGTTATCAGTAACTTGAAAATCAAGTATTTTTTAACAGTGTATTCCAAGCAGCATTGACAAAGGGATTGTGGGTGATGTTTCTTGGGATCGTACACTTGGGACTCGAAGGATCCCTCTCAAAATTTAGTGCAAGTTTGGGGTCATTTCTTGTACAGTAAATATTTTATTTTCCCTCTCAACGTAAAAATAATATTTTTTCAATTTGTGTATAGGAAAAGATTGATTGTATCAAACTAATGTGCGGGAATTAATCCTTTCATCTTAAAAAGTAAAAGTTAATCATTTGTTCAGTGACATCTTTCGATTGTTTAGTTGTGTTTTTGTGCTTGTGTTACCATAACAGGGCTTTATCAGGACCACAGAGATCGTAGTGTACTGAGATGACATTTATTTATTTCCACCTTTGTGTGTTTTGTGTTTTAGATATACTCGGCACAATATGTGACTTCATGATTTTATATTGAGAACATTCCCTACATCAGTTATAGTTTCTGCATAATGTTTCTACTTTTCTTCACAATGGGCAGTGTGTAGTCATCCCAAGAAATGGAATTCCATTACCAGTGGTTTAAAAACATTGCATTAATATTTGCCATCTATTAAATATTGAAGTTGGTAAAGAGAAGAGCAAAACATCTTTGAATTTCATTGCCTCACCTTAGCAGAGTCTATATATTTACACTTTAATTTTTATTATAACTTAGGTCATTAATCCAAGTATTGTATCACATTAAAATGATATAAACAGAACACCACATTATCTGGTGGGTCAAGATCAGCAGCAGTTTCATCACTGAACGCCTTAAAGAAGCCAACAATTCTCACAGTGTTAGTAATATGATATATGGTTGACATATCTGACATTTGGTCAAAATGCTATTTAATAATAAGGTAAATTAGGATAATTTTCTGTTATATTTCATAGAATAACACAATAGACATTATCAGCTTATTATAATGGAAAAACAGAAAGGGGATGAATGTGGTGAAATTATGCCAGTAAGGGGAAAAGACACAAAGAGGAAGAAACTCAGCATGTAACATTGATAAAGTAGAGCCAAAGCAATTGCTACAAGATCTAAAGAAACAAGATGAAAGAGCAAAAGAACAGAGATGGTTTCAGACTCAAAATTCAGGATGTTCAAAACATAAGACTGGGATACGATAAAAGATCCGTTAATATAGGAATTTCAGCTCTAAAGCAATGATAATGGATTCTTCTTATAGTATCTCAGGGTTCTATATTTCTGCTATAATATTTGAACACAGCAGTAAAATTGTAGTATGATTATAATATATACTTCTCGGAGGACAAAGCCAACCACTTTTGTACACACTGCCCATTGAAATCAGAAACACCTCAGAGTCACAATGGTACCATACACTGCCACTCAAAAGTTTGGGGTCATTTAGGAATGTTCTTGTTTTTGAAAAAGAACATGATATTTGTTTATATCTAACATAAAATTATAACAACTAACAATAAATAATAAAGGTGACTATACTAACATCACTAGAAAAGGGGTTTTGATGCCAACCTAGCCTTAGCTTTTATTACCTTCAATCAGGGAACCCAGTTTACCCCTGGAACACAGTGCATGGTTCAAAAATGACATAATTGTTGTTGAAATGTCCTTTTTACAGCTGCATATTATGTCAAAATCATTAATTTTTATGATCTAATGAATTGCTGTTAACCTTCAATTTAAAATGTCCAGCATCAAATTAATGAAATATAGTTGATATTTTTACAATTTAAAGAAAGAACATTTCAAATTGACTTCAAACGGTTTAGCACCAGTGCACACTTTGCACTTTATCTTCAAACATCATACTTTTTATTTACAAAATGCCCTTTAAAATCCTCTCAAGTATTTGTTCTTCTTTCTTACTGTATCATTATGACCATGGTACTCCTCCTCTTCTGTGTGAGCAATCAAAATGTTATTTTCTATGTATTTTCTTAAATGTGAACCCTCACATGATCATCACACAAAAACATGTAAAAAGCACCATGCACAAAATAAACATTGTTGTGGACATTATATACATTTTAATCTCACAATGTGTTTGTAGCTAGTGCCGTTATTCCTGATGCTTTTTCACTGGTTGCATTGCATACATTTCAGGTCATTTCACACTGAAATTGTGGAATATCTAAATATCATAAGTAATTGAAGAATTATTACCAAAAGTAACTAATAAAATATGCACCATGTTCAAATATTCCTAAGGCTTTAGAAATAACGTCATAGTTGTTTTGCTAATTACACCATCTTGATTTTTCATAAATATTTTAATCACCCTGTAGACACTGACAGTTAACCATATAAAACTCAGTCCTTTTAAATCTTTCTTATTATTATTTATATTAAGAATAATTGATTATGCTTTGTTAATCAATTTGTAGGTGTTTTTGAGCTAAAAAGTTGCTTTATTTGGAATGTATGAGTGTCCTGTCAGAACAATGATGTATATAGAACGATCACAAGTACAGTACAGTATTTCATAATGTAATGTCTAGGTACTTTTACTAATGGAAAGTCTGTGACTATGAAAGTAATTAGGATACTTTCCTCTGTGCTTTTAAATGTTTAGTTCCAGCTCAAAAAAAAAAAATAATTATATTACTTGTTGCAGAAAGATGAATGTGTCCAGACAGTATAGGAAATTGCAGAAGGAAAACTTTTTTCACAGAAAAGACAGGTACATGCTGGTGTGCTGAACAGACAGTTTGCTCTGGCTCTGATATCCACACTGTTAAACTTACCTGATGCCACAGATTCTTAAATGATATTTTAAATATAGCAATTAAACATTTAGATATTAAATTAATTAAGAAAATAAATTAGAAAATTATTTTATTGACCTATTAATTTTCTAAAAGGCCCCAGTTCTATTTATAGTACTATAGTAGTTTTTAGATTATCATATTATTATGGAAAAACAACTTTTGAGCTGTAAACATACTATGAAATAGTGTAACTATCATTAATTATGCTGCACACAAACAATTTATGTAACTTTATTTGTAAGGCACTTTAAATCAGTCACAGGTGACACAAAGTGCTGTACATCAGAAATAAATAGACAAATATTTTGTATATCATGCTCTTCAATGAAACATTTCAACTGAGCAGAAACAATTTTCTCTAAATATTTTTCAGAGAAATTGCAGCTTGGAGAGGAGCCCTTTTGTTTTTGTTTTTTTGTTTCTACATCAGTTTAAGATCAGGTTTTTTAAGTAAAGGTTGCATGTTTAAAATTGGCAAGAACCACATTAGAAGACAGACTGCTGTTGATAATGGAGAGAATCAGCTGCCCTATAATCTAAACCTATAAATCTTCAAAACCTCTTTCAAAAAAAAAAATGAGGAGGAACAGCATTGTGGAGAAACATGAGGGTTAAGCCCTCAGGTTATGGCAAACCACATTCACTAAAACTGACAGTCATTGGCTCAAACTGTTTGAGAACAGCAGAAGAAGGGACAGAGACGGTCTTGATGCATGCTCAATCATCCAGGTAAGGAAATCCCAAAAGGTTGATTCTGTTCATCTGAACGTAGCATTTTCAGTGGGAGAAACGTTTCATCACTCATCCAAGTGACTTCTTCAGTCTCAGCTGACTGCAGGTTTCCCCAACCTTTTAAATAGTACATTTGCAACTGACTGCTGTTAACTAGCACCACTGGCGAACAATGGGCCTGGAGGATTGCCATGATTTATACATCAGGGAAACCAAACAACCTCTGGCTAAGTGGATGGCACAACACAGAAGAGCTAACTCGTCAGGCCAGGACTCTGCAGTTTATTCACACCAACAGGCCAGTGGACACTCTTTCAATGATGAGGACGTACACATCCTGGACAGGGAGGAACACTGGCTTGAGTGGGGAGTCAAGGAGGCCATTTACGTGAAAAGGGAAAGACCATCTCTGAATCGAGGAGGGGGCCTAAGGGTACAGCTTTCTCCATCTTACAATGCTGTGATTGCAGCCATTCCCCAACTCTGTGAATGGTACTCATGGCCATTGATCCGTGGGCTTTGGTCAATGGGCTTTGATCAGTGGTTGTTGATCAATGGTCATGACAATTTGCATATTAATGATCAAGGAACTGACCTCACAGCCCATTGTTCACTCAGTGAGCTGGTT
>VVHJ01048377.1:0-14244 GCA_015107715.1 Tylochromis polylepis | reverse complement strand
CAGATGGTTTGAACGAAGGAGTGAAAGAAGCCATTTATTTCCACTGTGAACGACCATCCTTGAACAGAGGAGGTGGTTTACGACACCAACTGTCTGCCATCTATAATCCAGTTTTGAGATCCCTTCCCAGATGTCTTAATGTCCACTCACATCCTGGGCCTCAGTAAATCACATGATAGTGTGATTTTCACAATGGGTTTACCCAAAACCTTGGCTGATTGTGACCCACACCTGTTTTCACACCTGGGCTCGTGTGATTAGGTAGAGGATCAGTAGGGGGTCCATGACCCTCTCTGGGGGACACTCCCATAGGGCTTAAAATCTGGGACTCTCCACCATTTGCTCTTAGAACTGAAGAAGCTTCTCGGATGAGAGGTGAAACGTCTTCAAGAAACTTAAAGAAGTCCAGACGCTTTTCTTTCCAAGCTCCTTAGACTCTCGTGAATAATCTTTTTTCCTGTCCCATAGTTTTTTTCTCATCAAAATTTGACTTATTTCATTTTAACTTCCGAAATGATTTCAATACTATTTGACTTTGTTTGAGATCTGAGACATTTTCAATGCTTAAATTTACTCCAGCTTCTCTGGGAAAAAGTTGAAGTACTGTATTAGCATAATGATAAAATAATATCAGTTGATGGGAATACAAACTTTAGTCTAGCTTTTATTTTAATTCTAATTATACTCAGCTTGAATCTGAAGAAAAAGAAGGAAAAAAATACAGCTCTATTTTCTGTTGTCTACGTTGTAGAGGGTGGTTTTTTTCTCTAAATAGGAAAATGTGTACAGTCAGAGGTTAAAGTGGGATTCAGCAGGTGGAGGGACCCTAAAATTGGTTGTAATGACTCAGTGTGGGGAAAAGAATCACAACTCACAATCATTTCTATTGAGATCTCCAGTAGATTTTCTTAGTGTACAGGCTGTGATCAGCTGATCTGCTGCTCTTTGTGGATGTACACAATTGAACTCAACCAGATGTCAGCAGATGTTTCATGAGTTATCCTGGCTGATTTCCATCCTCTACACTGACAGTATACTGTTTATGCTGTCATTCTTCTAGATGGTATAAAGTTGGTATGAAGGTGGGATTTAGTCAATGGATCTCAGCATCATCAATTAAAATTCATATCAATCTCTGCTACACTTGATGTAATTTAACTCTGACCCTGAAACCACAGCCACTGTGAATCAGTCACACACACTGTTCTTTACTTTAAACCCATCACAGTACAGCAAACTAACCTGTTTGTTCTGCACTAACCTGCAGAGGATTTTCATGCAGCCTTTTAATAACACAGTTAGTCCACCCCAGTTTGTTTTGCAGCATATTGTCATTACGCTACATTACGCCAGCATATTGCAGCATATTGTCACATGTACAGACCCAATAACTGGTTTAAAAACATGAGGACTTACATGTAAGCTTTTAATTTCCTTACCTATAAATCTAACTTGTCTTCTTCCTCTCCTGTCCTCTGCTGTCTTTCTCCTTGTCTCCATCTCTAAGTGAAGTTGGCGCTTTCTCTTTTCTCTCCCTGTGAAATACAGCAGCTGGACCTTTAGCTTGCAACACACTGCACACAAACAGTTTGTGTGTTTGCTGATGTTTGTTGACCTGATAGAAACATTGCATCTGAAATGACCTGACACTTAAAAAAAAGAAGTCACTCCCTTTATGCTCCTTGTCTTCTGTAGGGCTAGCTAGATGCTAACTAGAAGTACCTCAACCGCAAACAAACAAAACAAAAACAAACAAACAAAAATTTAAAAAACCCTGCAAAAACACATCATTTGTTCCAATTTCTTTAGCCAAATCTACAAAAAAAAAAAACCCAAAACCAAAGATAGTAGTGTGAGAGGCATAAAAGTGTTTTTGCACCAACATTCCCAAAGGTTGCTATGAAACAGTAAAATGTCTAATTTTAAGGTTTGATATGTTTTCGATGTTCTCTTGTGAAGAAGATATGGGTTTATAAAATTTCTCAAATCATGGCATTCTGTTTTTATTTACATTTGACCCAGCATATCAGCTTTTAGGGGAATTGGGGTCATAAAATATTATTGTAAAGTAGGAAAGCTTTTGGAAACACTCAGAAATATGGTTCAAGTCAGTGAATCAGGGAAAGGGTTTTATCTCACATATTCCAACAGGCTACATTTCAGTCTGCAAGTGTGCAGCAGGAAATAATAGTAATAAAATATCAGGAAAGTAGCAAATATGCATCTTTATGTAATAAGAGTAGATTACATTTCCCACACTTTAGCTATTTCACTTTCAGTATGACTGCTTATGGTGATGGACAGGTTGATAGATGAGATCAGGCAGGAGTTTCCATAGACTCTGATGTCTGCAGATGACATTGTGATCTACAGTGAGTAGGGAGCAGGTGTAGAGGTGAAAGAGTGAAAAGGAAGGTTTATAAGATGGTAATGACCTGCTATGATATATGGTTTGGAGACACTGACAAAAAGGCAGTAGGTGAAGCTGGCGGTGGCAGAGTTGAAAATGCTCAGATTTTCACTGGGAGTGATGAGGATAGGCAGGATTAGAAATGAGTACACCAGAGGGACAGCTCGGGCTGAGTGGTTTGGGGACAAAGTTAGAGACGCAAGGCTGACATGGTTTGGACATGTGCAGAGGAGCGATAGTGGATGTTGAAGATGGAGCTGCCAGGCAGGAGGAATATAAAGAAGGATGTAGTGAAGGGTTGGGGTCGGTGTGACAGAGGAGGATGCTGGGGATAGGGTGAGATGGAGGCAGATGATCCGCTGTGGCGACCCCTAAAGGGAGCAGCCGGAAGAAGAATGAGAATAAGAAAGGTGTCTGAAAAAGTGGAGGGCAGAAAATGGATATTTGAGCTTTGTCCTCTGTCTGCAGAGATGCACACCTTGTAATCACGGGGAGGCAGTAATTCAGCAGCAGCAATTTCAGCGTCGAAGAAGAAGAGGAGTAGGCGGAGTAGAAGAAGAACCGCTGTCAAAAAAAAGAAAAAAAAAGAAAAAAGTGGTGGCGCAACACAGTTTAGCTAGCACACGGTTAGTTCATGACAGCTGCTCCCATCCGGAATAACGCTTGAACTTAGCCCCGTGTGTCGCTCGTCCTGTTTCTCCTATGACATCCTTCACAGTCGGCTCCGACCTCGCACTATGTTTGAGGTAACGTGACAGCGTAGCTGCTTTCAGGCTGTTACGGTGCAGCTGTCTGCAGTTTGGTGTAGCTGCTGTAGTTAACCAGTTAGGTAAATGCACGTTGTGAACAGGTTATCCTCATTAGTAAGGGACACCGTATTAGTTGAGGGTGCACTGGCGTGGACTTGATCCTAACCTTCTTACGTTCATGGACAGAACCAATTATGTCGTTATAGCTTTAAAGCTAGCTTGTTAGCAAGCGGTAATTGTTATTAAACAAGGTAGCGCTGCATTCATTAAGACAATACAATGACTTATACACTGCGACTGACTGATGGAGACGTGGAGGCATATATTTAGCGTCCGAGTGAAATAGTCAAGAATATATTACCATTTATTTTCCTCCAGGGGATAACGCAAGCAAACGAGACAAAAGTTTATTTTGAAAGGTTGTTCACGTTGCTGACACTAAGATTAAAGTCGGCACAGAACTTGCTAGTGTTATTAAGTATACATGAACAAAACTAAACCTTCAATAAGATGAAATAAAATAAAACAGCTCGAAACTAATGAGGTAAAATCTCAAAATTTAGAAATATGTGACCATATACTAGTAATTTATATGCAGATAAGCTGAACAAAGACAATGCCACAGTAGCAAAGTAGAACATGTGGGTAACACTGTGTGCTGAGTGTACACATGGATTAAACCCTATATATAAGGGGACGTTACTCAAGTAAAGTAAGATGTGAAGTAACGGTAGTATTAAATACTGTGATGGCATGGCTTTAAAATAAATTACTCTGTTGTCATCACTTTATCTACTTATTAAAATAAATATTTAATGTCATAGCAACAAAAGACCTTTCAGCAGCTCTAGGACTGACAACACAAAATTTAAAAAAAACACACACACACACACATAATATAAAATATAATACAGAGATAAATAAAGCACAGTGAAATATTTTCACTATTGTGAATGCATAACTGTCAGAATAATTTCAGGTTAATTTTTGGCCACGTTTTGGACTGTGTTAGAAAATATTCTGCAACAGTTAAAACAAAAGTTTAACATTATCCTGCAGGCATGCTTTATGGCAGGAAAAGTTATAATTTTACCAGGGTGGAACAACACCGACCACATTACTTTTAGAGCGTTGGTCTGGGTTGTCTGGAATTATGTGTGCGCAGTCCACTTGTTAGCCTCATCAGCCTAAATGAATTGAGAAGAAAAAAAAATATTTAGAGCATTTAAGGTATTTAAGGCTGGGTTTTTGTTGTTGTTGTTTTTTTTAATGCTGAAATTGCAACAGCAGATTCTTGAAGTCTTTCATACATCCCGACACAGGTCAGTTAAACATTTTTAAGCTGGGATACAAACCAATTCAAGTTAATGCTTGAGTTTATTTGGTCATTTTTAATGCATATTTAATACATTTCTTGACATTTTGTTGGTTAGTATGGTTGTTAAAGACATCAGTATTAAATAAGTAAGGTAACTAATGAAGTGGGTTCCACTGATGGTTGTTTCATTGATGGTGGTCTGTTGATTTTAGGTCAGTTTTAACATGTTTCATAATATGTCTGCTAAATGTGTTCTGACATTGTCATATTGGGGCTCTGTACACAGCATCTGTGTGGTTTTTTTGTTAGTTTTTTTTTTTTAAACAGTGAACATGTAGCGTTTATGTTTGAGGTGACAGGGTTACAGCCACAGCCTGTTGCTCAGTTATGTTGTTTCTTTATATTTTATAATTAATGCACGATTAGGTAATGTTTACATTACACAGTATTAGTACCAATATATCACTAGTGACATTTAAATGGAAGTCTACAAGTTAAAGAAGTGACATGTTTCAGCTATGTTGTTACTGTTGATGTTGCATAATTTGTGCACCAGAGGTCACTCTGAAAAGTCCATGTTAGTAACGTGTTTGGAAGGTACAAACATGACAGCCAGCTGATCCAAGCAGATCAAGTTATCCACGACTTGTTATAACAATAAAACGAGATTATTTTTAAACTGTGCTATCATATGATGTTAGTAAGGACTCGTAAATAACAACACACAACATATAATCTCTGTGTTTCATGTGTCTGAAAGAAAAAGCGGCTATTATATCGTATTTTTAAAAGCACCAAATATAGGCATTGATATTGGTCTTAAAAATCCTGTATCAGTCGGGCTCTAGACAATATTATGTCAGATGTTTAAGGCATGTCAAAATTCTGCTAATAATACATAGATGCACCCACGTTGTAAGAGTGGTATGTTTTCCTGTTCTTGCCTTTACTTGTTTAACCTGAAATCTCGAGTCTAGGATGTAACCACCACATTATGTAATCACTTGACAAAATGCAATATTACTTAGATTACAGTCGTCTTCAAATGCTTCTGGGTATCTATTTGGGCAGATATTTTGAAGCATTACCTAAATTAAATTAAATTAACTTTATTTCAGTGGTCAGTGAGCCATAAAAATTGCAGATATAAGGTCAGCTATAAAAGCTGCTTAAAATGTTTGCTGACTTTCTAATCTAGGTTAGTCTGAGTGTCATCGCTCTCTCTTCTAATGTCTGTATTGAAGAGCTTATTATAAAATGTGTAAGTTTCACTTTTTTGATGAAAGTATAAAAATGATGTCTGTTTTATAATTGACCAAAATAGATGTTTAACTACTGTATTGTGTCAAGTAAAAATATTCAAAATTATTATTATAATATAAAAATAAGACAATAGCTTCATATAACAGTTGTGGCCTCTGTTAATTTAATGGTAAATGGCCTGTATTTTGTATAGCGCTTTACTTTAAGGACCCCAAAGCACTTTACACATTCAGTCATCCACCCATTCACACACTGGTGATGGCAAGCTACATTGTAGCCACAGCCACCCTGGGGCGCACTGACAGAGACGAGGCTGCCGGACACTGGCGCCACTGGGCCCTCTGACCACCACCCGTAGGCAACGGGTGAAGTGTCTTGCCCAAGGACACAACGACCGAGACTGTCCGAGCTGGGGCTCGAACCAGCAACCTTCCAATTACAAGACAAACTGCCAACTCTTGAGCCGCGGTCGCCCTGGTTTCAGTTGGCTTCAATTCCCCCTCAGCTGTGTGACAGCTCGTGAAGTGGAGAAAATAATCTAAATGTAATAAACAGTTAAAGGGATTTAGGGCGTTTTCACACTCGGAACTGTTTGGTAAATCAAACTGTTGCGTGCAGATGTAAACACACCAATCATACTGAGACTTTTTGGAGGAGGCGGTCTCGGTCCGGTCCCGAGCAAACTACAAAGCGGTTCATTTACAACGAGGACGTGATTCCACCATGATATGACTAAACAACCATGAGTACACTGCAAGTTTGAGCTAAACACCTTGCTTTTGCCACTTATGCTTTGTACACAAGCTATAAAATGCACCAAGGTCTCATTCGAATGAGCAGTGAGGTCTATTGGCTTTGTGATATTTTGTCAGATGACATTTGTCAGCTGTTTCTTGCATTTACTTTTGTTTCTTCTGATGTAGACACGTGCCCAGTAAGCAGACTGAATTTGCTTTCATTGTTTGTAGTGATGCATTTTGGTTCACTTGGAATTTTTTTTTCCAAGTGAACCAAAATCTACATGTTTAGAAACTTATCCTCCGGTTCAAACCAGAGCAAAGAAACTGTAGTTGTGGAAAGGCTCGTAGAGTTTTTTCAGGTGGGTCCTTTTTAGGTGTTTAAAACTTGTTTTTCGCTGTCCGAGTCGCTGACTTTGATGTACTGCAGATAATCCAGTGATCATTACAGGGATCATTATTTCATACAAACACTGTAAAATAAAAACAAACAAAAAGCACAAATGAAACCCTGGACACTCTTGTGTTTACTCTCACACCCAACAATAAAACATTTGATGTACTTCAAGAGTTTTTTTTTTCTTACGTGAAACCTGAGCTGTTGTAGAGTAGATGACCTGTTTTTCCTTCTGTCTTAATATCTTAATAGGATCCTGAACTTCAAGATCCTTTATCACCGAGTCTGAATGAAAACTGTAGTGACCAGTCTTCCCCCAAAAAAGCACCAGCAAGCCCAGACTACACCTGTGAGATTCCAGAGATCCGAGTAATCATCAAAGAGGAAGAGGATGGCTGGACTGTGAGTGAGAATAGTGAGTGGAGAATCTTGAATTATAGCTTCTCTTCAGTAGATGATACACACAACTTTGCTCGTTCGTGATTTTTCACTTTTTATTTTCATATATTAAACGCAGATGAGAGCCTCAGCTCAGAGCGAGAAAAAGAGGACGCTTGTGTAGACGCCTGCCTTCCCCACCAGAAAGCGAGTGGCGTGGAGAGCTCTGCTTTATATGGCGTAAAGAAACTCCAGAGAGGATGTGCAGCGGAGAAAAGGTTTGAGAAACCTAGCCCTGCCACAGAGAACCTGCAGAGACACAAGCTCGTGAGCTCTGATGAGAAACCTCAGATTTCCTGCAAATGTGGCAAGGCATCAGGAAATGTGACTGTACATCAGTGCAATAACACAGGAGAGAAAGCCCTCTCCTGTCCAGGACGGGACATGACCCCCAGTCACAAAAGGAACGTGAAATCCCATCAGGAGCGCTGGGACCGAGACCAGAGAGCATCGTTACACACAGAAGAAGAGCTACAGCAGACCAAAACGTCAGCACCTTGCCAAACTGTATGTTGTTTTAGCTTTTGTAGATATTATGAAATGGTCAACACATAAAGTTTTCATTCTTATAACTGGTTTTTTTTTTTTTAGTCGTCTTGTTTAGTCAATGTTATTCATGTGTTATTTGTTAATGCGTTTATAATGTCCCAGTCGGCCTCATGCAGGAACGTGTACGTACGGGTTTGTTCTTAAAGATCAGGTCTGTCTTAAAATTCATGTGACCATTAAAACTCATCCCTCATGCTCATGCTGTCCTTTAAAAGATCATATTCTGTTGTTTTTCAATATGAGTATAGAATCAGTCCTTGTGCTGTGCCTTCTCAAATCAGTTTAAACTGTAAGGTTTAGATCCCTCAGTGATGCATAGAAAGCCCACCAATCTGACAATCCACTATACACGATCACACGGTGACAGTCAGGAGGAAGAACTCGCTTTTAACAGGAAGAATTTCTCTATTTTATATTTTTGACTGCAGTGGAGGGAAGATGATAAGACGAGTACTTTGTAACATTGCTTACATTATAAACACTTTAGGAAGGGATGTTTTTGTGTGGCGCATGTGGGAGGAATGGCTGTTGTTTTAAGACTGACTTGAAGATGTAGAAGTAGCTTTTAGTTTTTCCTTACCAAGAGTGGTCCAGCTCTGCTGTGTTAAGTACAAAAAATAGTTACTAGAAAAAATCCTCAGTGTTTCCTTCAGTTT
The DNA here is from genome assembly GCA_015107715.1 of Tylochromis polylepis. NCBI lineage: Eukaryota > Metazoa > Chordata > Actinopteri > Cichliformes > Cichlidae > Tylochromis > Tylochromis polylepis. The sequence goes on along the minus strand of VVHJ01048377.1, from coordinate 5,727 downwards.
TAATTCTCTCTTGCCCGTTATTTAAGTCTGTAATTGCTTCTTTATGTCACTGTGTAATGCTGCTCTGTTGGAAGCTGTATAAAAACAAAGTGGTTTTGAATTTCCCACCATTTTTGAGAGCTTGTTGGGTTTTTTTTCTTTTTTCCCCTTTTTTCCCCTTAAAATTTAGAAACAGAATGTTTGTTTGTGCTAAGTTTTGACTGCATGACTTGACGTTCCCCAGTGTGAGACTTCTTTTTACAGTTTAGTAAAACCTATGAGTCTAAGATTGGATTTTTTCGAGCCAGATTTAGTAAATGGGAGAAACAGCGGTGATAAATGTGATTAGTTGTACAAATAGGTAATCTGATTTAAATGTTAGCACATTTAGCAGTAGTGTTGGTAAATCTGTGCGCTTATATTCTCCTTGCTATATTTTGCACGTTGAGAAATGAACTCCCACCTCTTACATGCAGTCTTGTCACTGCACTGTCTGTGTAAATACTGAGAACACTTTCTTTTTATTCCAAAATCTAGTTCAAGTGGACACAACACGCATGTAAATCTGGCCCTTTGGGTTCAAAATACTAATGATGACTTTCCTCTCTCTAAGAGGCTTCATTAATTGTGGCGAAATTGGCAGTTTACAGACTTTTTAGGTTTTTGCAGTTGAGTGTTTGGTGGCTCCAATTTGAAATGTCACATGAGTTAGGGCAGAGGATGAGAATAGGAAGTCGTTTTTGCATGAGGCCCTTTGTTTCAGTAGGTCCAGTGTTTTTGGACAGCGACACATTCTTTGCAGTTTTGCCTCTGGATTTGAAATCAAGCAATCAATATGTGATTGAAGTGCAGAGTTTTAGCTTTAAGTCAAGAAGTTTAACAAAATTATGTCATTAACTTTAAGAAATGCAGGCTTAAAATAATTTGACAAACTAACATAATCCTAAATTTAATGGTTGTTTTTAATACTTGGATAAGAATTCTTTGCGGTCATGACTGCCTGAAGTCTGGCAGCCATGGACATCACCAAATGCTGTGTTTCCTCCTTGAGATGCTCTGCTAAGCCTTTACTGCAGACACCTACAGTTGGTGGTTGTTTGTGGGTCTCTTTTCTTTTCAGTCTGGCCGTTGAGGAATATCTCATTTATTTGCGTTGAGAAACATTTGCAGTTGCATTTGCTTTGGGTCGTCACTGATCTGCACTGTCCAATCAGTTTTGCAGCATATGGGTGAATCTGAGCAGACGGTGTAGCCCTGCACACGTCACAATTCATTCTGCCACTTCTATTGGTGGTCACATCATCAATAATCACCTGCTTACACTGGCTAATGCCATAATATTGCCTCCACCATCATCATTGTTTGATAGATCATGAGCTATTTCTCCTCCATACTTTTCTCTTCCCATCATTCTGGTACAAGTTGAGCTAAGTTTCACCCAAAGCATTAATTTTTTTTCTTAACTGTGGAGACTCTTTCTGATGTTTTCTTGCAAAGTCTGATTTGGTCTTCCTGTTCTTGAGTGTAACCAGTGGTTTGCACCTTGTTGTAAACCCTCTGCACTCCATTCGTGAAGGCATCTCTTGATTGTAGACTTTAACAGTGATGTTTCCTTCAGAGTGTTCTTGATGTTGTGAAGTTGTTTGTCTTAACCATGGAAAGGATTCTGTCATCATCTACGTCAGCTCATAAGTGTACCTACCAGGAGGCTGAGGCGTAGCACTGGCCATTGCCAGTATTTTTTTCCTTTTTGGATTCAAATAAAAGGATACCAAATACAAATTCAACAATTATAATCAACTCCAGATACTTCATCTGCCTAATTTGTTATGGAATAACAATGTAATGGGCCTTTTACTTTTAGCCTGTGAAAATGGGAAATGATGTGTAAAAATAGATGGCTATAATTTCTACATAGTTAATACAATGCTTTGGTTTAAATCCCATGAACTGAAGCTGTAGGTCTGCACTTCAGTCTTGATTGTTTCAGTTAAAATCCACCAGTAGTGGTGTAATGAGTAAGCATGACAAAAAATGTGTCACTGTCCAGACCCTGCAGATAACTTTGTCATTCAGTAGCTTCTTCGCTTCCTTTTGGCAGATGTGCTCTGACGTCTGGGACACTGCAGACGTGTAGAAAGTGATATGCCTTTTAGCTCTGTTTTCTGTTTTTAGAATTCTCCTAAACGTAACCACCCGAAGTCACACGGACTCAAGATGGCATCTGAAAACTTAAACGACCAAACGCTACATTTGACTGTAAGACTGCATGCAGGGGAGGAGGAGGAGGAGGAACAAGATGAAGAAATTGGAGGATTAATCAACTCTGATGGAGAAGTGGTTGAATGGGATTCCGGTGAGTTATCAGCACCGCAGTTTAACTGGAAACCCACGACTTCTGCAAACAATACTCATTTGTTTACACAAGGGTCCTTCCTTGTTTCTGTTTCTCGTGTGAATTTGAAAGCTTATTGGCTAAAGAATATCTTAAATAACATTAAGAAACAGAAGAAATACATTTATAGTCTTTCTCTGATACTCACAGCACTCATAATTTGCATTTAGTTTATCATTACATTGACATTCCTTCTTTGTCTAGGCTGCAGACTGTCAGTTTTTCTTTAACCTAAGCCAACTGTTTTGATTTTTACAGCAGGCAGCCCTGATCGAGGCTCTGATTGCACAGCAGGTCCTCCACCTAGCAAGGTAATTCACAACAACACAGTTTATCAGTTAAATGTCTAACATTGGGTAATTATTGCATCTCAGTCACCACAGGAGTGCTAGGAGTGAGTTCTTAGTCTTGTTGTGTCGACTGTTGGTGTAATAAATAATCAAAATTGCTCATTTGCATCTGCAGCACCACTCTTTGCCTCCTGCCCTACACAAACATACTGCTACTGAATAGTTGGGATGCTATACATGCAGTTAGTAGTTTAAAAACTGTCTGTCAGGGAAGATTTTAGAGGTGTGTTTCTGATGTTTTTAATGATTGTGATCACAGGCTGTCTTCGTGCCAGAGTCTCAGCTGCGAGGCCAAAGCCAGAGAGACAGCAGCAGCCCGACGCTTATCATGGAGGTTGTTTCTGTGGGAGAAGATGAAGAAAGGGAGGATGCAGAGGAAAAAACAACAGGAGCAAAGATGAATGCTGCCTCCCCCTCATACTGTGGTAAACACAAGTGAAGGAAAACACAAAAATTGTTAAATAATCATCTGATTTGGTCCTGAGGTTATTTTGTTTTGCACTTGTTAGCAGAAAAGAGACCAAGAAGAAAGAAAAAGGTTCCGGTAGTGTATGTGGAGAACTCGGACACAGAGCTAGATGTTCCTGCAAATGCTGGTGAGTAACTTGAAGTAAAAAGGTAGTACTCGTGGCACATTAAGAGATGGAATGGGACCATCAGTGTAATAGCTTTCTTCATCCGAAAGCAAAACGAAGAGGCAGAAGAAAGATTTCCCGAACTCCACTGTTGCCCGCTGAAGATTTAGAGGCAGATGCAGGAGGTCAGTGAGTGATACTTTTGTTTTCTACTGCAGCTTAACGTATGTTAACTACTCTGAAAATATGTGTGCTTCTTTTTTGTTATAATTACTCTTTTTTTTAATCTTAAAGTATCACAGCGTACCCGAAGAAAGAGAAATTTGCACGCAGTGGCAGAACCGGAAGAATTAAACTCAAAAACTGCCCGCCGTGCTGCTGGTAAGAAAAGAAAAAAATAAGCCTGACTCTCGTTTATTATGTCCAAACTTCAGTTTCAGGAGCTGGAACAGATATTTGCTTATATGCTGTGATTCTTAAAATCTATGAACGTTTTTTCAACAGCAAAGCGACCGTATAGAAGAAGGAAAGACACCAAAACATCTGGTGAAGCAGAAGGAGAGAACATGGCAGTTTCACCTGGTAAGAGCTAATAAAATGACCTAATCAGTGAATAACTAGCTCAGTGTTCAGCTGCTAAAAGGTACTAAAATCCTGAAATGCTGCTATCTTTTCTGGGCCAATGCTCATTTAAAAAAGACTGAGGAAAAGTGAAAAACTGTTCTGTGGTCAGACAAATTGAAATGTGAAATTCTTTTTGGAAAATACAGACGTCACGTCCTCTGGACTAAAGGAAAGAGACCACGCAACTTGTTATCAGCGCGCAGTTTTAAAGCATGCTGTGATGCTATGTGGGTGCATTAGTACCTGTGGAATTGTCAGTTTGCACATCTGGAAAGACACCATCAGTGCTGAAAGGTATAAGCAGGTTTTACAACAACATACGCTCCCATCCAGAAATCTTTTTGAGGGAAGGCCTTGCATATTTCAGCAAGACAGTACTAAAATGTATACTGTATCTATTACAACACCATGGCTTCATTAGCAGAAGAGTTTGCTTGCTGAACTGGCCTGCTTACAGTCCAGATCTTTCACCAGTGAAAAACACTTGGCTCATCATGAAATGAAAAATATGACCCAGGACTGGGTCTATATAAGACAAGATTGGGACAGTATCCCAAAAGTTCAGTAACTGGTCTCCTCAGCTCCCACATGCTCCCAGACATTGTTCAAAGAAGAGAGAATGATACACAGTAGGAAACACGGCCCTGTCACAATTTGTTTGAGCCGTGTTGATGCCATCAAATTCAAAATGAGGTAATATTTTTCTTGAAATGATACATTTTCTCAGTTTGAGACATTTTGAGAATATAATATGGTTTTATGGGAATTGCAAATCATTGCATTCAGTTTTTATTTACACACTAACTGTTTTGGAATTGGGTTTGTACACATGCTATATATATTTCAATCGTGAACATACCCAAACCAGTCATACTCAGTGTTGTACTTTATCCTGTGTTATTGGCAGTGATGCCGGTATGACCACTTTTTCAGTAATGACTAATCTAACACGTTACTATTTCCATAACAGTAGTCAGATTAAAGTTACTTGTCCAAACCACTGTGCGTTACTGTTTTTTTACATTTTTTGAAGCAAAAAGATTTGGTTTCTTCTTTTCGTCTTGGCAGATGACAAACGCATACATGTCGTGAAACGTCACATAAGCGACAGGTCACGTTTCCCCCTCACAAGCAGCCAGCGACGTTAAAAAGTGTAAACAACAATGGAGGGAGAGAGATGTTGTTCTTTAGCTGGAAATATAGTCACTATTTTGAGTTTCTGTCAACTAAAGATTTCAATATTAAGGTTCGTTGTACACTCTGTGTTGGCGAAAAAGTGTTATCTACCTTCAAAAACACTACGTCAAACTTAAAGAAACATTTGGAGTCGCAGCACAGCACAGTCAAACTCACAGAGAGAGTCCCACCAAGTGGTCCGAAGCAGAGAGCCGTGACTTCTGCAGAAGGTCCTACACCACCCAAACAACAAAAGTTGGACTTTGGTGCAAAACCAGTAAGTGATGAAGAATTGAAGAAGTTGGTTGTGCAGTATATTGTAGAAGAAATGCTACCCATAAACACTGTTGACTCGCCCTCGTTTCATGCCATAATAAAAATAGATCCCTACTTCTGTTAATGCCGAGCTGCCTCACCGAACATTTATGTGAAATGAAGTCGAGAAAGACTATCTTTTTTTAATAAGAAGTATTTATGTTAAGTGACGCCAAGAAGCACTATTTTTTTTATAAAAAGCATTTATGTTAAGTCAAGAAAGATTTTATTTTTAAAAAAGCATTTATGTGAAATGAAGTCGACTTTTTTTAAATAAAAAGTATTTATGTTAAGTGAAGTAACAAGACTGTTT
>VVHJ01048373.1:0-14753 GCA_015107715.1 Tylochromis polylepis | reverse complement strand
GATTTCCTCCGAAAGTTTAGAGGAGCGCGGGGCCGACAATATAGAGCCCGAGGAGGAACTGGTGCCAAAAAGAGGCTGTCGGGGTTCAATTGTCTGGAAGTGGTTCGGGTTTGCAAAGTCTGACACCGACCACGCTGTGGGAATATGCAAAACATGCCGCCAGCAAGTAGGGACTCAAATACATCAAATCTTTTCTACCACTTAAAGACACGACATGAAGAACAATACAGAGAGAGCATGAAGATATATTTATTTTAAGGAAAAATACTATATTGCAATATATATCGTTATCGGGATATAAAATTACATATATCGTGATATAAAGTTTTGTCCATATCGCACAGCTATACCTCGAGCCCATTGGTTCTAATCAGCAGTGTACTCAGTTTATAGTGATACAGAGAAAAACCTTTGATACAGGTAATAAGTACTCAAATAACTGCACAGTTAATCATCAACACTGACTAAATTAAACACCACTAAATATGTTAGTTTTATGTCATTTAAAGGTTATCAGTCAAACTATCTTAAACCTTTGCTGGTTCTAACATCTCAAATGTTTTGACCTTTGACCCCTCATTTGTAAAGTCAATACATATCGATTTTCTGCCAGGGGAAATATTAAGACAAAAACATTAAAGACATTAACGAACTTTTGAAAAGGGGGAAAAAAAAATTAAGATTAAATAATTGCTGATCTTGTTGCAATCAAATATCTGGGAATTGATTTGCAGGAGAAATAAGTGAGTGGCACATTTTGATTAGATCCCTCATCAAACCATCACCGAATGCTGTTTCATAAACGCAAACCCATCTATTCATCACCAACCATCTCTACATTCCTCCAAGTAAATAGTCCAAACAATTCTTGTTCATGCACTTCACCCTAATGTTCATAGAACCATCCTCTGTATTGACACAACTTGTTCCTGCTTTCAAATAACTAAAACATTTTGAATCACCTTCCTGCCACTTATCTTTACTTAGACTGGTCCTCATCATTGACAGATCTCCCAGGGATTCTCAGTAAACAGCGTGGTAACTCGTATAAACAAACAGTGCATTTCTACTTGGTGTAATGTGCTGATAACATGCAGGTACCACCGGCATGCAAACACCAGCCCCTCCCAGTCCTCATATTTCTCAGCGTGTCCCTTATTAATCAGTGCAAAGAAGACTGATGGACTCATTCAACCTTGCACGCACACACACACACACACTGAGAGAGAAAGAGCAGAACATTCAAGATTGATGTATTTACCATTTTGAAAGTTCACCCAAATGTAAAGATAATTTTTTTTCTTACTGACTGACATTAATATTGTGAAAAGCAGAGGAAGTAAAAGTAGAAGTACTTCATGCTTGTACCTGTAATGCTGGAGTGTACCATATCTATGACACTGACAGATAATCACATAACTGCGCATTAACTGAGAAAAAAATCAGTACAAATTAAGATTATATTGTAGCTGTTGCAAATATTTTAAGAATTCCTATGATGTTTAAAGTTATTCAGTTAAAGTCAAACAATCTACAAGAATCTGAAAAAAGTCCTCCTTGGAATCAAATTGATGATTTACTCATTGCACGTGTTATGATACTTTGAGTAGTGTCTCGTTGTAGTAATACCCCATCAAACAGATTTATAGCAGCAAGGGCAAAGAGGAAAGGAAAGGAAAGCAAAAGGGAAGGGAAGGAAAGTCATACTGACAAATAATTGTTCTTTTATGAGCTCTTGAATTTAAAGTGCTTCAATATCTCTATAACTCAACCCACCACTAGAAAGCCAGTTTAAAAAGACAAATTTCAGAACATGCTGACAAGTCAGTAAAACTTTTAACTAAACTTTACTGACATCAAGGAAAATTTGCCTCTTCCATGACTGCAGCAGCTTTCAAAAGGAACACAGATGATAAATTGGTCTACTATGGCGCCAGCAGGGACACTACAAACTCTGAAGGCTGCCGAGCTCTCACTCTTTCTTCAAGGGAATCCTTTATTAGCCCCAAAGCTCCATCTCAATAGCATAAGATTTAGGCCTATCCCTTTTTGGATTTCAAGCCCCATATCTCTGTATTATTCCTCTTTCCCTGCTGGCCCAAATGAGAGTTGTCCACCCTTCCCAGGCGCCTGAAGCCCCATCTCACCACAGTATCACCTCCCACCCAGCACCACTCTGCATAGTCCCTCTACCGCTCTAATCTTTGATTCAGCCTCCACTGTGGGTTAATGCCATTGGACACACTCCCACCCGATTCCAAATCTCACCTCTGGAAACAGATGAGGAACATGTAAGATGGGTGGGGTAGTGTGCGAGAGAGAAGAAGAGTATGGTGGAACTAGCTTTATGCTACAACTCCACAGCCATCGAGGCAGCAGTGTGCAGGCTCTACGGAGGAGTAAATCAGGATTACTCTGGAGAATACACCCTCTCCCAGTGACACGGCAGCAACTGGGGATGAACACTGTACTACCCACGCAAGATTTGTGTGAAGCAGAAAACAGGTGACTGATCACAGGGGTGCAGCAGCATGGGTGTGTGTGTGTGTGTGTGTGTGTGTGGTCTCTAAAGGAGCACCCTTGAGATTAACTGAAGCAGCCTGCTCTTTGATAAAGGAAATGGTCACATCATGTGAGTCAAATCAAAAACACTTCACTATGAGCTGCCTCTTCAAAAGTACTCCAGATGGGATTGAATGATTTGATACTTAGGAAATGGCACGTAATGTAGCAAGGTCAGGTTTATTATACCTGCTTCTTGGGGCACTGAGGCTTGAGTCTACCCTGTGCTGCATGATGACAGGATAAAGCTGAAATGTCCCAAAAATGGAACTTAAAATATGGTAGCAAACATGCCGCCTGATACACACATAAATCACTGCAGGTGAACAACAAGCAAAACACAACAACAATGCAGAGGAAAGCTCGCGGGTCTCGAGGCAACTTTCAAAGGGGCTTCACTTTCAGTTATTGTTGTTCACTTTGGTGTGAGTGAGTGGGAGTTTTGCCCAAAGGGGATGTTTTCTGCCTTAGTTGGGGACCAAATCTCTCGTAAATCTCTCGTAAAACTGGGACACCTCTGTTTAGAATGTAGGGCCACAGGCAAAACATAAAGTTATCTAAAGTACTACTTCTTAATACAACATGTGTGTATTTATATTCTATATTTAATATTGCCAACAAATCATGTGAGAAAACAAATCCAACAATGAACAGTTTCCACTAACAAGTAGCTTATTCTCTGTGCCACAGACCCAGATTGTTACCCAAAGCTACCAACATATTGTTTTGTAGATATGGTAGAAAACTTTTGTACATTTTAAAATTATTAGTATTATTGAACATTTTACACGGTTCACATCATGAGTAGTCAGACAGATTTCTGACGCAATTACTGCATTTACAAAGTCCAAGACAGAAATCAAAATCTAAAAAGAAGAGCTTGTAGGATGACAGAGGGATTCATGGAAATGGGATCTGAGATGTGAGGAATGGTCACTTCTCTCATAGTAATTGCACATGACATTTAATTGTGAGAGCGGCGTACTGTTGAATCGGATGTATCCTCAAGCATCTAATTAGTCTTTGTCAAGAAAAGGAAGGAAATTAAAGAGCAAATAAACCCTCATTTGTTTTGTGGTGTTTAAACACAGTTCATCCCCATGTGCTGTGTTTAGTGTGTAATGATAATTTACAGGGTGGCTTGACACACTGAATGTGACTTAAATAGAATTGTGTTGTTTGCTTTTTTTATATGACACCCAGGGAAGATATGTACTTTTACTGATTAATTCCATCACAGAAGAGTTTTATTGACAACCCAAAGTTGCAAACAGGAAACGTTTGGCTGACTGCAGTCTGCATTCATTACCAACCCCCTCCATATTTAACTCAGGCTCATAAAATTGCACTCTTGAGGTTAAAAAAGATTTTCAGTACTTGAGATAGGCAATTAATGTCAAGTGTAAAATTGTCAATGTCGTTGAAGCCTGGAAAGTATGGCTAATATCCCTCATTAGTATGATAAAGGTTTTCACTCTCCTTCATTCTCCATCGGAGTTGACTTGCTTTTCGATGGTCATAATGTATATGATCCAAGGCTTTTTTTCTCATTAACTATTCAAGTCAATCATGTGGTTGTTACAATAATGTTTCCAGTAAACTCACAGAAAAGTTGATCTTTTATGACAATATGAACATCTTGTTGACTGTATCACATACAATCGGTTCTTGAAGGTGATGTGATATATCTAACATATGCTACAAAGAAAAGCCACAACCTTTTTCCACTCTCTAGCATTGTAATAATCCATGACTGAACTCCCAGTACAGCCATGTCTTCCCTATATTAGCATGCAGCTCAGTATAGAAAGTGCAGAGGCCCATACCTAATGAGTCATGTTCCCTGTCCTCCCTGTAGCAGGCTGATGTTCCCAATGAGCTGTGCTCCATTCTCATTCCTTTCTCCCACTCCCACTCCAAGGACCTCAGCCCCTCTCCTCCACTGACAGCTTTCATCCCTGCGACTCACCTGGAGCTGCTCACATCAGTACCACTATAATGGAGTGTGAAGTGTAAAAACATTTAACTGAGAGGCAGGTTCATTTGAGCTGCATCATTTCCAACCTGTCCAGACAGGAGGCATGTGGCTTTCATTATACTAAATGCTCAAGCAGACATGCACGCAGGTGCTGAGTGCCATTTGCAGCTTTCCATTTATGTTTTACCTTCAGATAAATAAGGGCCAGGAAGCATAAGGACTGCAGGCATTGTGTACTCATTGCTTGGCATGGCAGGTCTGTAACATCCTGTCATCAAATCGTCTGAAATACATTTGCATGCCTTCAGTGCTTAGCTGCCCTATCAACAGTGACCTCTTGAACCTGAGGGTGTTTAACTACCCTGCAGCACCACTGCATGATGACTTGTGCTTTTTTGCTAATTCTTGTGATTGTGTGTGCACAAAGCTTGATGCAGCAGTGTAGCATTACAGTACTTGGCTGTTGAAAGTTTAACTTCCCGTATTCTTATCCTCTGGGAAAACCTTTGTTGTACATTGCTGACCACGAGGACATTTTTACCGAGCATAGCAACCCGGTGTCCTACTTGCTTTTTAGCAAACAGCATGATCAGCGTTGTCAAAAGGACTTCACTGAGCCCTTTGATTATGGAATTCCCAAACTTCATGGTCAGCACCCTTGCCATTTTCACCCCTTTGATGACGTCACGAGGAGGGTTCCCCTGTTCTCCCGGCTCTTCTATCATGGTGGCAAGATCCATTGCTGCATTTAAGAGAGCCCTTCTGTCTAATCACTGCTGCCCTGCCGAGTCTCTTCTCTGCCCCCAATTCCACTCGTATGTCCTGCTCTTAAATTACCCTGGCTAAGCACCCTCTTCTACTTTACTCAGGACCATTACACCACCTGCCCCTCCCTGTTTGACTGCCAGAGTTTTAATACTATATCTGCTGTGAGGGCTGCCTGAAAAGCAAGAGGTCAGACACCAGCACTTCCTCTTCCTCAAATTACAGCTGCCAGCCAACAAAGCCATCATTACAAGCAAAGCAGTGTAGCATCAGCAGCACATTGGGGCTCTTTGAAGGCGAAGACTCTCCTTCACTAATCTTATAATAACATTTTTTTTATGTTGGAGTAGGATTGGAGTATACAGTGAAACAAGGAAACATCAAAGAGAAAATGTATAAAACATAATACAAATACTAATAATAGAAACAAATGCAGCTTGGAATCAGCCAAAACTAGTTTTCCTTTTACACCAGTTTAACATAGCACTATCCACCTCCCACAATGCCTGCTGGGTGGCACAGCTGGCACAGGAGAGCTGTGTGGCTGGTGCAACTCTTGCTACATCTTTTGGGCAGATCTACTCCTCTTTACAAATGAACACAGCAGAACAACCCAAAAGACCCATGTGTTCCATAAAAGATACACAAGTGTGTTTACACTTTTAGAGAGTGACAAAATCCACGTTGGGAGGTACATGGGGTAGAAATGTCACAAACTAGACTATATATCACAAGGACTGGAGTTTGTCTTGGACCATTTAAAAAAAATTCCCTGCTTATTTTAGTTTTTACTCCATGTTGGTCAAGTTTTAGGTACCAAAAAAAAAATGTTGGTCAGGTTTTAAAAAGGCACACACACACACACACACACACACACACGAAAATGATCATTATTATTTTTTTAATCCCTAATTCTCAGGCCCAGTTGCAATAGTGGAAAGCGTGGTTACTAACACACTGCCTATGGCATGTTACATCTAAAGGTCATTTCAAACCAGCCCATCAGCCATCAAATAGGCCAGCCTGATGGTTTAAATCTACTTTAATATTTCAAACCCTCATTGAGAGATACCAGTCCTCCCTTCTGGCCTTCCAAGCCATGGGTGAAGGATTAGACTTGGTAGGAGTCTAGGCCCTAAGCGAGCTTCTCTTTTATGCCTGCTTTCCTGCAAGCTGCTCCTGGACCTTTGCAAACCCCACTGTTTTTCTTCTCACTGTGCTAATTTATCTAAAAACACAACACCCTGACAGTCAGAACCCCAAGCTGCCTTCATGGGTTAGGAAGGTGATCCTTATCCAAGCCACTTGGCCAATCCATCTGTTTGGCCCTGGAACCCAGGCATCTGCTCACCGCTATTGTTAGGCTTTGTCAGATGACAGGCCAAGACCCTCATGGGGAACCTTGGTCAACTCCAATGCACAGTTATGTGTGTATGCACACGCACAATAGTGCATATGTTTGTGACTGCCTTCAAGGGCCAGGGAGAGAGAGGCCAAGTGCTGGATCAAGCTACTGTCTTTGTTTTGGTGGCCGGGAGTGGAAGCAACAGTGGCCAGAAAACATGCCGGGAGCCCTTGTGTCATCCCAGCAGACTTGCCTGGGTGACCTCCAGCCACAGTAACAACTCTCTCCTAGGGTTGTGGTTTACAGAGTCACTGTCAGACTACAGAAGATTTCAGAGGCAGAGGTCAGCGTTTTGTTCTCAGAAGGACCTTCAGAATACATAAACTTGAAACCAATTTATGGCCACAATAGAGCGGGGTCGAAACGCATTCACTGTCACAGTGACTAATTGATTTGGTTTTTTAACTGGGGTTAGCCAAAAACAAACACAATGCACAGTATATATACACACAAGCAGACTGAAAGAGCATACACAGCATTAGTGTGACCTTATGCAAACATGCAGGGGATGGTTTATTTGTTGAAATATGGGTGGATTAAAATGTGGCCTTTCATCTCTTGCAGCCTGTTAAAATGGATTAAATTAATCACTTCTCATTCTCTATTAATTAGAGCTAAACAATTTCCAATAAAAAAAATACACAAAATAATCCCTTGTGAAGTTTACTCTAATGCCTAGATAAGATTAACTGAAACTGGATAGATGAGAAAAACCACTATGGGTAACTTGACACATGCTATCTACCTAATTTAACTCGACTTCGCTTTGATCCAACATGATAGCTAAATAGGCCCCTCTGTCCCTACCGGTCTATGTGCCCTGCAGGACTGCTGTTTCAGGTCAAAGATCTCTTCCGCACCACTTAGGCCATTCTGTTCTCTGCCCTGCATTAAAATTTTATCAGGTAATTAAACCCAGTCTTCTTCCCCGATGCACATTTTTGACTTAATGATGAGAGAATTGAGAGAAAGCTTGCTTCACACTATGTGGTATTAGACTTTTGCTTCTCCACTTCCACGTGCATTTTGTTTTTCTTATTCCTGTATTCATGTGTTTTGCCTATTCCACATTCAACTTTTCATACATTTTGCAGTTCTGAATAATTAAGAATGTTGATTCCCAAATCATGAAAGATTAATGTGTGAAGAATGCATAATCAAGTGCTTTAATTCTGTGCTTTCTGACGGATTCCTTGTTTAATTATCATTTGGGGGGAAGGGTTCAAAGTAATGGGAGGAGACACATCTGCGTAATGTGATGATCTAAAACACAGAGTGCTCATGAACAGAAAATATGAAGTTTATCTTATGTGTAACATATGAATGTGTGAGGTCTCAAAAAACATCTCCAAAAAGAACAGTTTGCCACTTCATGGAGATATCTTATTGTTAAAGTTCAAAAGCAATATTTTAAAAGGGTTCATTATGCAAAGTAAAGTTTTCCTTTTCTTAAAGACATGAACTAATAGACAAAGAGTCTGAAAGATTCTTTCAATAAAGCCTTAGAGCCAAACACCAGGTTCCAGCAGCTAATTTACCCTATGTTTTCAGTGATGAATGGAAGCCATTATCCAATGAATAATAGGAGTCAAGAGGATTTATTACACACAGATTGGTAAAACTTCAATAATGCGTCCAGCAATTGCTATACACCAAGATTAGAAAACAACTTGCTTCTTAAGTGGCTGTATTCTTTATGTGCCATATAGACTTGGATGAAAGGAAGAAAGCGCCAAAGTGTAAACACCTCATTTAAAATTTTTTTTAAATGTGATTATTATCATGTCTGCTGTCCATGATACCACATGACTGTGATTTAGACATAATGGTTATGGTTATTTATGCATCCAGTGGCAGAAAAATGTTTACACACATTTATACTGTAAAAGTGACTATATTAATGATGAACTAGAATAACAATAACAACTGATCAATTACACAAATCCAGGTCATTATCATAAGAACAAGCCTCCGTGTTAAATGAATCAAAAACATGTTTACTTATGTTAAAATGGATGTTATGGTCGCATTAAAAAAAAAAAGCACATTATATGGCCTGCTGAGGTCAAAACAAAGGTGAGTCAATAAAACATTGGTGGAATAAACAAGGTTCTTTACTCATGCCCATTACTGTTACATGCTTTATGAATTACTGGGATTATGTATGTATTACTGTCTTTGTTCAAGTAGCTATTTTTCCCCATATGCTAATTGAGCACAGTTTTCAAGGTCAGCTGGTTTTGGTATGCTTTAATATTTTTCAGATTTAACGCTTTAACCTGTAACACAGTGAGATGTTGTTAAAACAAAGCATTTAGTGCTAATAGTGATTGAGAGTTTTTCTAAATATATATAAAAATACTCCCTCGGGTTTCCAGTGAGCGCTTCAAATTGGTGTATTAACTTTTTGACCGCTCCTGATCATAAGTGAGGAAAACTCCACAAACTCAATGTAATAGTCGTACTCATACTGACAATGACATACAATGCAAGGAGGCAGATGTAAAAAGACACTAATAACTCCAAAAGTTACAGAGAAGCAAAAGACACCTTACAGGATGATGACAACGAAGCTCGCATGAAGAAGAGCATGGAGCAAAACGAGGAAAACAAGCTAACAATGGCTAAAACAATACAAAATTTAAGTGATAATATTCGAGAAATGAGAAAAGAAATCAAAGAAGATCTGAATAACCTAAAGGCCAAGATGAACCAGAAGCTACAAGATGTCATCGTGAATATCCGTAATCACAGCACAAAGTTAACCGAGGCAGAACAACGTGTGAACGAACTCAAGACAGTGAACGAGGACCTGCGAGATGTGTTGATTCACTGTCTGGACCAGCAGAAAACTCTCCAGACCAAAGTCACGGACTTGGAAGGAAGATTGCACCGCAACAATGTCTGTATATATGGAATTAAAGAAGGCGTCGAGGGGAAAGATTTATTAACAGCTTCATGAAGAAAGAACTTGCTCTTCCAGAAGATGAGGATTTACAGATTCAGCGTGCTCATCGATCACTGGGGCCAAAGCCGCAAGACACAGCGATTACAAGGTCTACTCTGGTCAATTTTCAGAGGTACGACATAAAAGACAAAATTCTGAGAGAGCTGCTTGGGCTAAGAAAATTTCTTATGAGGGTAAAACTATCACATTTACACACGATTTGCCGACTGAGATTAACAACAAGCTCAAAGAATACAAGGACATTGAGAAGACCCTCAAAGAACAAAAAATACGTTTCCAGACACCATACCCAGCTAAAATAAGAATTCATTGGGAGAGAGTGGCCCACGCTTGTAAAGAGTGCATCACTAGCGGCAGAGGATATGAAGAAGAGGGGTTACGTGGTGGAGATGCCGCGTTGTGTGGACATCAACTGGGAACAAGTTCTCACCTGAAGTGCACACTGGGATAAAACAGATAGCTCACACCATGAACGTGTCCGTGAAAGGCTTTGTGGATTTCACAGACAAGTATAAACTAACTTGTGTTAAGTTTCATTGGACAAAGTGGCCAAAATACTTTTTTTTTTTTTTTACTCTTTAAGTACTGTTTTCTAAACTTGGTTTATTGTAATAGTGGAAGATGTGTGTAATCTCTGTACTACATCTTATGAGGAAATGCCTCTACCACATGCTGGCACTGAACGCAACGCCCCCGTAACGTATTTACTGTCTACTTTATACCAGCTTTTTGTGTTTGCCCTGTGTCACGGAAAATAGACTATGTTGATCAGGACTGAGAGGGATGCTCAAAACACTCAGAGGAGAGAGAACGCTGCTGGATGCAGCGAAGGAGCTCCTACGTATGGTAGGATTTTTTCTCCAATATTGTGGGAATGGAGACTACAGAATGACAGGGCAATGTAAAGCACAAGGAGTGGAAGACAGGGTTAAATATGTTCAGTTTCTGTTGTTATTTTGTTCTTATAGTTCTAACTATGTTCAGAGCGTTGACATAAGTGTTTGGGAATACTAATATGAGTAACTGTGACTTTAGAGCAGCTTCATGGAATGTAAATGGAGTTACCCTGTTAAGAGGAGTAGAGTAATGTCTAAAATAAAGTGGGAAAAAATACAAATTATGTTTCTCCAAGAAACTCATTTATCTCAAACAGAGGATGAGAAATTAAAGAAATTTGGATTCACAAATACATTTTACAGCTTGTTTAAAAGAGGAGTTGCAGTATTGATACACAACTCCCTACACTTTGAACTTATCAAACAAGTAAAGGATAATGAAGGCAGATATGTGCCAATTCAAGGTAAAATAGAGGGTAAAATGGTAACTCTAAATGACCTAGGGGAAAAAAAGACTTTTTCAGATACCTACAATTATGGCAATATTTGTCCTCAAAGGTGCCTAAAGAAAGTAATACACAACATAATGAAATAATTAATCTGGTTTCGCAAACATACTCTAAGGCAGGGGTCTCAAACTCAGATGAGCTGTGGGCCACTGCTGGCATGGTCATCTCATGTGAGGGCCACTTTAGTGTTCAATTAGTACTAAAAACAAACAAACAAGAAAACACCCACAAATATTTTCAAAAATGTAGTGTTTTGTTTGTTTTTTAAAAATTTCAAATATTGTACAACAAGATAAAACTGCAAACGTGAACGCATTTTTTTTCCCTCACTCTTAACTGAAACCTTTCATTGAACTACCAAATAAACAAATTGGTCCTCTCGTTCTGGCCAGACACGTGGCAGCACTTCTGCTATAATTTTGTTCATATTTAACAAAATAAAAATGCAGACATAAGTGTACATATTAGTTTTTGACTCACTGAACTAACACAGCCAATCCCTCAGCATGTTTGTACTCTCTCGTTACCTCGGCCAGGTCCGTGGCTCTGAACCGTAGTACAGAGACCTCTGGCTAATACTTCGGGTTCTGTGTCGGGCTCATAGCCGGTAACTAGCTTTACTGTCTGGGTCAACTTTGCTAGCGAGAAACAGAGAGAGGGTTTGAAAGGCTGCTCTAACGGAACTTTATTGTTTCAGAGGAAAACACAGACACAATGTGCAGTCGGGTCTTAACAGCTTACTTACAATTGGGCTCGTCAGGCACTCTTTTTTGGTTGCAGTGGTTATTATTATGTGGGTCATGGGCAGCACGGTGGTATGGTGGTTAGCACCGTTGCCTCATGGCAAGAAGGCCCTGAGTTCAATTCCACCATCCGCTGTGATCTTTCTGTGTGGAGTTTTCATGTTCTGCGTGGGTTCACTCTGGGTACTCCAGCTTCCACAGTCCAACAACATGCAGTTAGTGGGGTTAGGTTGATTGGAAACTCTAAATTGCCCATAGGTGAGTGCGAATGGTTGTCTGTCTGTATGTGTTAGCCCTGTGACAGACTGGTGACCTGTCCAGGGTGTACCCTGCCTCTCCCCCTAAGATGGCTGGGATAGGCTCTAGCCCCCCCGCAACCCTGCAAAGGATAAGCGGTAGAGAATGGATGGTTATTATTATATTTACATGCTTTCATCTTCCATTTCTGGTCCGTGACAACTCTATTTTTCTCCCTCCCTCACCCTCACACACCAACACGTTCGGGGCAGTCCCACACGTTCTCCCTGCAGCACGGACTACACCGCCCATCAGGCTACATTGTTAAAGGGCTATGCCTGTAACACCCTGCTCATATTGTCGTCATATTAAATAACTTTTTTGAATAATCTTTTTTTTTCTTCATGTCAATATGCAGGCCGCAAGTACAGGTGACGCGGGCCGCAAATGGCCTGCGGGCCGCGAGTTTGAGACCCCTGCTCTAAGGGATGAAAATCAATTATTTCTAAACTCTACCAGGGTATATTAAAAAGCAGGGGGAACTTCAACAGATTATAGCAAAAAAAGATCAGAGAGAGAGTGGTCCACTGTTATAGCTTCTGAGCAATGGGACAATATGTGTGAGACTGCCACTTCAACCTCATCTTCTGCCTACTGGCGAGAATTTAGTTGGAAAACCTTGGTACGATTTTTCATAACGCCAAAACAACAAATAGGTGGAAATTCCTCATGCTGGAGGAGCTGTGGGGAAAACTGTTGCAAACCACACCCACATATTCTGGTCCTGTCAAAAACTTTCTAATTTTTGGGAAGATGTTATATCAAAAGATACATAGAACAGACAAAAGGCTTTAAATCAAAACAACGGTCCATCATAATATTTTATTTAGGAGACTTACCTGAGGAATTAATAAACAACGACAAATATCTACTGAAGATTCTTACTGCTGCAGCAAAAAATAGCAATTACTCGTAAGTGGCTCTGTACTGACCCCCCTGTCCTGGACGACTGGTTGAGCGTTGTTGAGGAGATTCATAAAATGCAAAAATTTACTTTTTTGTTAAGGTTGCAAGCTACTACTTATATCACAAGATGGGACAAGTGGTTGAAATCTATCCAAAATTAGTGTGGGGTTTTTTTTGTTTGCTTTTTTTTTTGGGGGTGCTCCTCACAGCTATATAAACTTTTGTATGCCTCTCCTATGCTGCTCCTACATTTGTATATGTGTTGTCAATTCATGAATAGAATGTCATGTTCTCACTACTAGAATTGTTCGTAGGAAAAAAAAAAATCTGTGATTTTTCACTCGACTCCTTGGTTTTTTGTTTGTTTGTTCGTTCCTTTTTGTTCTAAAAACATATGTAAAACCTTCATTAAAAACTAAGTAATAAAAACGAAATACTCCCTCACACCATTACACTGCCAACAGAAGAGCTTCTGAAGAAGAGCTTCTGCTCATGAATATTTTCTCTTTTTCCATTCACTGTAAACCCTGCAGATGGCTGTGCAGGGAATCTGTATATCAGAGGTTTCTAATAGGCTCAGATCAGCCCATCTGCCACCACCATCTATGCCATGTTCAGAGTCACTTAAATCACCTGTCTTCCACATTCTTGGATCAACATCCTTGTGAACAAGTCTAAATGCCTAAATGCACAGACAGGTTGCCATGTAATTGGGTAGCTGTGGGCGGTCTTTATCCTTCAAGCTCAGGTCCTCTACCATAAGCCTAGTTTGGGGGTCCTGCACAGCATCTTTGCTGTTCTTCTTGACAGAGATCCCAGATGTCATTCCTAGTATCTGTTGGAGCCACTCACCCAGTTTGGGGGTCACTTTCCCAAGTGCTCTGTTTACCACAGAGATCACTGTAGCCTTCACCCACCACCCTTCGCAAGTTCCTCTCTCAGCCCTTGGTATTTCAAGTTTTTTGTGCTCCTGCTCCTTATTGTTGATATCACTTGTTATAGCTACATCTATCACTATAGCCTTCTTCCTCTGCTTGTCTATCACTCCTGTGTCTGGTTGGTTAACCATCACCAGTTTGTCTGTCTGTATCTGGAAGTCCTATCGGATCTTGTCTATGAAGGTTCTCAGTCATCCAGGTCATCGTAGGCTAAGGAGCTTGGAAAGAAAAGCGTCTGGACTTCTTTAAGTTTCTTGAAGACGTTTCACCTCTCATCCGAGAAGACGTGGTTATCCTAATTGGGCTTTCAGCAAAGATGCACAGAAAAGAAGATCAGACACCAACTAGGGAGGATCAGAAAGACAAACACAACAATATTGTCATCCCCTACGTAGCCGGTTTATCAGAAAAACTCAGGAGAGTCTTCTCCAAGCACGACATCCCAGTGTACTTCAGACCCAGCCACACAATCAGACAAAAACTGGTTCATCCCAAAGACCAAACTCCTAAACACAAACTTAACAACATAGTGTATGCTGTACAGTGTAGCGAGGAATGCTCAGACTTCGACATTGGAGAGACCAAACAGCCACTTCATAAATACATGGCACAGCATAGAAGAGCCACCTCGACGGGACAAGACTCGGCTGTCCATCTGCATCTAAAGGACAAAGGTCACTCTTTTGAGGACGCCAATGTTCACATTTTGGACAGAGAAGACAGATGGTTTGAAAGAGGAGTGAAAGAAGCCATTTATGTCCACTGTGAATGACCATCTTTGAACAGAAGCGGTGGCTTATAACACCAACTGTCTGCCATCTATAATCCAGTTTTGAGATCCCTTCC
>VVHJ01048371.1:0-13553 GCA_015107715.1 Tylochromis polylepis | reverse complement strand
TATACGTTTTCCCTTAAAAACGTATACTTTCCCCTTCGTTTGCACCTTTCGTTTACACACAAACGGAGATGTCGCCCCTGAAAACGATTCTTTCTAAAAACTCCGGCAAAAGTGAAGATTTTGGAAAACACCGTTTTCGTGTGGCAGTGTGGACTGCAAAAACGGAGGCTTTCGGAAACGATGACGCATTTCAGTCATGTGATGCAGTCATGTGACCAATTCAACTAAGATGGCGGACGGCATTGTACGGCAGTTGTTTTGTTTGCTCTCAATTTTGACGGCCCTATTAAAGATGAATATCAGTTTGTACATGCTCCAGATAGCTTTTATTCAAAGAAGAGGGAATATAAAGTAAATAAGTAAATAAACGGCAGACGGAAATGACGCAGGTCGAATCGGCTTATGTTTCACGCATGCGCGGTACAGGAACGTAAGCGTTTTCGGAAACGATTGAAAACAATAGTGTGGACACGGAGCGTTTTTAGACGAAAACGCCGTTTTCAAATTCCTCCAGAGTAGTGTAAACGTAGTCTTAAATATACACAGGAGGTGATCAAGGGGAGTGGAAACACATGAGGGAACAGCTGACACCAATGACCATAATGACAGCACAGGGGAGTGTAAAACTAAACACATTGAACATAGGAACACCTACAAAATAAAACAGGAAACATGAGACGCAGACCTGACAAGATGAACTTGACAACATGAGACACATGAAGGAAGAGGGAGACTAAACACAGGGGTGAGAGACACGGAAATGGAAATAAACTTAGAAAACCTAAACATATGCCATAAACATTAACATATAAGTAAACTCAAAACGCTGGGTCAAAAGACCCAGGATCGTGACAGTTTTACAACTTGGTCAAAAAAATGGCTTTGATCTTTACTGATAGTTTGCCCTTTGTAACTTCATGGTGGGGGAAAATTTTTATGACTCATCCATTTGAATTTGGTTAATGTGTAGAGTTTGGGGTGTGGCTGGTTTGACTAGCAGGTGTACTTACAGGCAACTGTAGCCAACTGTAGCCTGTTTCTCTTTAGAGTATTATTAGCATATTACTTAGCTCTAACTCGCTGGAATTTCCGTCTGTATTACACTCGTACAAAGTTTATGTATGTTTCTTACTAACCAAATTTGCTCAGCTAAGACTTCACTTTCTCATTACTTTGGCTCCAGAAACTAACAGTGGCCAAAATAATAATGCTGAGTCCCGAAGCCAGTGGTTGACATCACAGTGGCTGTGTCTATCTTTTATATACAGTCTGTGAATGACCCTAACCCTAACATTAACTCTGCCCTTAAGCGGACATAAAGAAGCCTTTGAAAAAGGAAAGGGAAATTATTCAGTAGAGGCTTACTGTCATTATTAGAGGAGTGCAGCATCAGATCATTAGGCAACTTTCTGCAGCTGAAGTGATTATTGGATATTTAACGTCCAATGAATTTTACATCATGGCCACTTGAAAACAGAGGTGACAGAATGCGATAGTGAATGCGATTGCAACACTGTGTGTGTGTGTGTGTGTGTGTGTGTGTGTGTGTGTGTGTGTGTGTGTGTGTGTGATTGCTTTGCCTGCTAATCTGTAAAAAGTACCAACATGAAAATGAACTTCAATCAGGCAAAAAGAGTGCCTCTAAACCAAGTAATTACAAAACTTCAGGTGCAGCTCTTTTGGTAGACACTGCAGTCTCTTTGTCACAGTGGCAATAATTTACATAGCCTTTCCATGCTAGGACTCTTTGATTCCTGTCACATCTAATATGATCTCTACTCAATCTCATGCTGAACCAAAACTGACATTTTTGTTTTTGTACTGGCCTTCAGATCAAAAGCTAATTTCCCGAGTGTCTGATTTCCTAAATCACAGTCTGAAGTGTAAAAACCACACAGGCTTGCTGCTGCCAGGTTCTATGGGAACCTGACTTAATGAGCCTCGTGCCACAGGCAGATACGGCAATTATCATTTCCAATCCCTTCCTTAGTGGCACAGTGACTATTTTTGGAGTGCTAGCAGGTGCAGTGCTGTAATCTGATTCATTTATTTCAACAAGGTTTTAGCTGAGAGAAATGGCACTAAAAGGGAAAGGCTCTTGACCTCTTTTTTCCAGAGCCAGGTTTAATTTTAGGGTGCAGGTGCAGCTGTATAAATAGACTAAATACACGAGTTTTTGAGAAAGTTTCTGAGCAGTTAATAATTTGGGTCAGCAGCTTTTTCTTAAAGCCCAGAGAGAGAGGTGCTGCTGTATAGTTAAGGAGAAAAAGAAAATAATGTGTGTGTGTTAGCTCAAATTAGCTGGAATTGTTTTTTGGGGGGGATTTTTTTAATTACCGATTTCTTAGCCTGAACATAATTTTCAGGTAATGTATATCGACCATCTGACTAACTTAAGCAGCTCATAGCAAAAACAAAATGTGTTTGCTACCAGGCTACTCTATTTGCCATATTTTGTCAGTCGTTTTTATTATTAGTGAGGCAGCAGTACTTAATGGTACATATAAGTCATTTCTGACAGTGGGTTTGAATTATAACAGAAAAATGTGAAAAATATTTTCAAAATATTCTCAAATTAAGTACAGGCATCCTACTTTTGATAGAAGCAAAATAAAAATGCGTAGACAGCTGTGATGGAGTTCCACTGCTGTGTAAAGGACTCTGTGTGGGGACAGCTCACCTGGAGAAAAGTTCAGTCATGAATTACGTGTTTGTTTTTAATCTAACCACACTGGCTGTCATTTGCACCCTGTTATAGGCCAAGATTAATGCTGGGATGTGGAAAAGCATAGTGTTCAAACTGAATCCTTTATGTAGTAATAAGGAAAAGGCTTTGAGACGTTTGATGGGCAGTGTGAGAGCATGAGACTAAATCAGACTTGGCATGCCTGAACTGCCATTATCCATCAATACAGACTTAGTGGTCACAGCAGAACAAGCAGGACTAATAGCATCAAAATCCTTGCAAGTATTATAAAATAAACACAAGTGCAATTTAGTGCCTATGAATTTCTGTGTCATTTATATACTATGGTGCATTATATATCATGGATGCAAATTTTAGAGCTCTAAAACTGTTAAAAGTTAGAAAAAGTTAGCATGCATTAGCCTTCAAGCAAGAACAAAAAAATTCAAACAAATTATCTGTGAAGAAATGACTGATTGTGTTTGTTTGATTATGAGAGATCAGATCTGTGTCGGCTTCTCTACATACTGTAATTTAATAGACTTCATTTCTTTTCACATGGTGCATTGTTTATACAGTGTGGTGCAGAAACAGGCACAGTAACTATAGCTTGAACTTCCTCAGCTGGGAAGAGCATTATATTTACATCCTTACAAAAACAAACAAACAAAACAACTAAATAAAAACAAAACAAATAAAAACATGTAAAAGTTTTAACATAAGCAATGAAAAGGATAGGTCATCAATACACAGATTAAGTTGGGGAACATACACATCCTTTTGTACTGACTATTTTATTGAAATAACAAAGGAAGGAATAAATACAATGGTAGAGAGAAGAGACAGTATAGTCCAGAAATTACTGTTTTATTGACATTAAATCTAACATGAGTGATAAGTGGTCATAATGCATCCTTGACCCCACAATTGGAATGAGATTAGATTCACAAGCAGTACTGATGCAGGTTAAAGCCGGCAGGATGTAATTAAATGATAAGTCAAACTGAAAAAAGTGAAAATTTTTGAGCCGAGCTTAAGTGCATTGCCTTCTGGGAAACCAGTCCTCGAAATATGGTGCCTAATAAGTCAAGTTTGAAATTACTGTAATTTGTCTCTCTGAGTTTCTGTCTTAGTAACTTGTTGCATTTGCTCTCTGTTAAACTATTAATTAATGTTTTAAATCATGCATTCTCTGGGACTCAGATTGAAGTTGGCTGCAGCTGTCAGTGGAAGGTGAATTACAAATATCCCTAAAAGAAGATCGAAATTTTAAGAATTTATTTGTTTGCTGTATACAGTTGTTATAGTTAGCGTAATAAGTGTGCAAATATTCCTAATACATCCTAGTACATACAAAACAGTGTTGTATTTACACTAATAGCAAAGCCATTTTTAAAAAAACATTTTTCACATTTTACATTTGCTAATGTTTTTGTTATCTGGCACTCTTCTCCTCTAACATTACTGCTGCAGTGTTGCTTATCTTTTATATTTTCTTGGTGGAACTGTAAATCAGATACTGTACAGCCTTAAGCGACCAGCAAGTATGTGTATTTATTAGCATGCAACACAAAAAAATCTTTAATACATAAAAAGTAATCACTTCTAGAAAAAAAATCATATATGTCATATATCATATATCTCTCTCTTAGCTCCTTAACTACAAATTTTCTAATCAGACTCCTTGGTTGGGTTGGTGTGGGCTTAAATAACTACACAGTTAAAATACTCCTAATTCATGTTCAGATGTTGGGGATTTGCTGAAATGTTGATGCTGGGGGTTTTTTTATTCACTGGGGGACATCTCTGTTGAATGAGGACTGATTAAAACTGCATTTCTATTGATTCTGCCCCCTAGTAGTGGAAGGTGACTGATGTGGTCTCCCACATTCTGTTAGTGGAAGCTATGATGAAACTATCTGCATCAGCAGGCTGGTCTATTTTTGGAAGTTGCTCACACCAAACCTTCAGTGTTCTCCCACACTCTGACCTGTGGTCACTTCCTAACAGTGCAACACAACTAGTTTTGGCTTTGTGTCTTTGGAGCTACAGGGTCTATGAAGCAAATAAAAATACTGAACCAGCTGTGTAATTATAAAAGTAATTCCACTGCGAGAATCACTGACAAAGGTCTGACTATTACTGTCAAAAGTTGCCACTACACAATCGCAAGAGAAACATGCTATGGTTTATGAGGTGAATAAATTAACATGTACAGATTTTCAATTTCATTATTCATTTTCTGTTACTGAACCTGAAGAATTTAAATACAAAACAATTGTTAATGATGAAAATATTTATTTCCATTTATGAAGAATGACAGACAGCATGTGTTACAAGTGTAAAACTGATCACATGTGACTCGTGAGTAGTTGTACTTTGTAGTGCCATGAGCATCAGCAGTGTTTGCATTTAATATCACCTTCAAAACAAAACCCCCCGTTAATTTATGCGATCCACTGAGTTCCCATCAGCAATACAGTCTTGAACAGAACAGCGTTTGGTTTATCATCTTAACTTCACGGTGTTGTCTCTGAGTCTCAAACAGACTGCCCTTCTATGATGAACAATTCTGCATGTGATGTATTATAACCCATAGTTATGCTCCACAATTATTATAACAGGAGCAATGAAGGAAGTGTCATAGTTACAGAACCACAGTCTCTGTAGGGCGGGCTAGATAGGTCAACAGAGAATTTCATGTGTTTTCATATCGTGTGTATGGCATGCCCACAAGCAAATCTTATAATAAAAATATAAATGTATGACTTGATTTGAAAGTTTCTGAAACTACACTTGTCTAAAATGTGGCCAAAATGCAGCATAATCTTGCGCTTTAGTGATCTGCTGTTGACCGGGTGGATGCTGACAGTTTAACCTTGCTGATGAGGCACTATTAAATAAACCCCATCCTCATCTTTCCCAAAGCCAGAACAAGAATGTATTGTGTCTAAAGTAAGGACCTGTGTCACGTAGCTAAATTATAGCCTCACCATCTCAGTCCTGAGCGTGACCTCCCGAATGAAACACAAAACCCCCCTACACCCCAAAATCAATACAGCATGATGTTCATGAATCTCTGCAATGAATCTGCAGCTGTTTACCTCAATTCCAGCTTCCTTTATGTGAGTGAACTGTTTCTGAGGTGACCTAGAGCACATTACAGTTTATAGCTGTACATACATCTACCCCCTGTGATTTGTAGTTCAACATCAGACATCAAACTAGACTCTGATGGTCGTGCAGAAAGAGGCGGATCTCAGTCAGGCTAATGCTGCGCAGCAAACGCGGTCATGCACAAATATCACACAGGTGTATTTTATTCTCATCTGATTATGGCGATATGCAGCGTGCACATCACGCAACTGGCAAAATGTAAAGTTATTTAAAAGTTATTGCAGCAAGAGAAACAAGAGAAACAATCTGCAATCATTCAAGCTATCATTATTGTTTAAGTGCAATGACAGAGTGATGCATTGTTCTCTCGTTTCCTGCTAGAATTCAAACCAGAGAAATCTAACATGTCAGGTTTTTGAAGTGCATATGTTAAGAAAATAAAATCCCCCCAAAAACCAACAACCTTAGGGGTTATATTTATGACTGTACTATATGTCGTCCGTTGTGCGTTTCCGCAGTCTGTTTCTGTGAAGTCCACCTGCTGTGTGTAAGGAAAATAAACTCAACACTTAAACTGTTCCCGCAGGTCTGTGTTCCCTCCATTAACACAGCCAACTCAAAGGAAGCAGCTTTCCACTCTGTTCTGCCTCCAGTGTGAATGTGAACTCAGCGGGCTGAACCTGTTTCTTTTGTGCCACTGCTATTTATGCTTCTTTTCTCCACAATCAGCTGAGTTCTTTGAATCCAGTAAATGCACTTTGATCCTTTTCTTCCTCAGGTGGACATTTTGACCGGACTATTGATTGTCCCTTAGCTTCACTAAAGAGGGCACTGTTACTGTTGCAATATATGGCTTTAATATTGACCACTCCACGTGAGTGTGTGCCAGTCTGTCGCTGCGTTAGCTGATAAGTCTGGAAGCATGCAGCTGTGGGGCACTCGGTTTCATACCCAACCCTAGAATCACCATTATGATATTTGCAAAAATATGTGTGCCAGGGAACTGCAAATTAAATAAAAATTGCATTAATCACTGTCAGTTGCTTTTGAGCCTGTGACAATTGGGGATTGTGTGTGTATAAAAATAATTCCTGTGATTCCTAAAAAGGCAATGTGATACTTTTGTCAAACCCCTTGAACCCCTTGAACCCCTTGAACTAAAGCTTTGATCACATCTCAGTTATTTAGTTTAAAATCCGAATTACAGAATTACAAAATAAATGTATCCTTTACCAAAATCTAAGTAGCCTGTTGTCCACTGTAGTCAGCGATGACTAGCAGTGTAATAAATTGTATGTGAAATGTGTGACAATTAATGTTGAAGTTAGCCAGCAAATGAAGCTTTGTATCTTTACATGGAAACCTGATCATGTACTTTTGGTGCCTAAACCAAAGGGGTAGTTTCTTTTATCTTTTTTTTTTTAAAGCCTAACCAAAGCAACCGTGAAAACAAGAGAAATGCTGAAAGTTAAAACTCAAAACTCAAACCTAACTTGTGTGCCACAGTTGAGTGTTTGGACTGAGTGACTGTGACCTCTCCACCCTCCAAATGTGGATTTGTGTTGCTTTTTAACCTAGAAGCACACTGCTCATTATTATGAGCATTGGTATGGCAAAAAGGACCTCTACTGAATGAGGTGATTATGACCTCATGCATGGAGAATGTTACCTCCTAATTGTATGCGACTGAAAGGAGCTGATAAGAGCAATTAAATATGTGCATAATATCTGAATATTAGGTGATGGATCTCTTTCTGTGTGAACACAATAACAAGACTTAATACACACCCTGGCACCATCTCGATAATATCCCATCCCTTCTAATGTGAAAGGTAAGAAAGAGACAAGGAGGGGAGAATCATTCATGTAACATTGTGTAAAACAAAACAGGGGAAGAAGCAAAGAGTGAAGAAAGAGAAGAAAGGCTGATTGATCTGCTACCTGCTTTGATGTATGCTTTGATGATGATGGCAATGAATAGAGCTGGAAGTGGCAGAAATGAAGATGCTAAGATTTTCACTGGTAGTGACCAGAATGGACAGGATTAGAAATGAGTACATCGGGGAGACAGCTCAGGTTGAGCAGTTGGAGACAAAGTTAGAGAGGCAAGGCTGAGATTATCTGGATATGGGCAGAGGAGGAATAGTGATCAAAAGATGCTGAATATCGAGGTGCCAGGCAGGAAGAAAAGAGAACGAGAGCATGGAGAGGATTCATTTAATATATTTGTGAAATGTATCTGCAAAATAATCCAAAACGATTTCTATTTTACACTGAACCAAGTCAATGATCTTCCCTTGATCTTAATCCAGATGCAAAGATACTCCAAGAGGATATCCTCTTGGAACACATACCTGATGTGAATCCTGCTGAATGCCTGTTAAGATCTTTCATAGATATGGCCCTTAGGCACGCTCTTCTACCTACTGATAGTCTGATGTGTGATATAAAAAAATTATGATCAGTGATGTTCAGAATCATAATGAGGAAAACCTGATTATTTTCTTATTCTTTATTGCTGCTTTATAACATGAGCCAGCTACCTAAAATGAATAAAACAGTATGCGGAAACAAAACAGGACAGTGAATCAGCACTTGATTTTTCTAAAAGACTAAAGTCATCTTCTTTGTGTAAACACTGCACCTCAAGCATCCTTACGTGGGCATATTGTGTTTCTGTGCCGAAGTAGAAACGCGACGCCCAACAAAACTCTTGCAGCAATGTGGCATGAGGTGATGGCTATATCTATTTCAGGGAAATCAAGTAATAACAACCATTAAATTGGTTGATATTCAGACAGGTGTTCACAGCATGTCACACAGTATGCGTGCCATTCTTCTTGCTGGCGGCCATCAAGCAGACCAGTGTAATTAAACTACAGAGAACAGTGAAAATTAGCTCAGCGTTAACCAAACAGAAGCAGTAATGGGTGCAAATGAAAAAGAGAGAGTAGCAGAGATTTTAGTTTTGGTCAAAGACTGAAAAGAGTCAGTGCTGACACCATTCACAAGATTGGACTTGTTGCCGTGGTAAGTGAAAACCAAAGCCATTCTGCAGTGGTTTGGTATTGCATTTCAATGCAGGGTGGGGAGGGAGGTTTAAAAAGAGAAAATAAAAGCATCAGAGGCCCAGGCAATAACCACACTTTCCCCAAAATCTATTTGGCAAAGCAGATTAGTAGCATGTAAATGCATTTTGAAATATCACTCCTGGTCTTCTGCTTGGAATTTTTATTTTTATTTGCTCCTTTTAACGTTACTGACATCGTTTTTTTTCCTTTTCTTTTTCCCTGGCTTTAAGCGTCTTTTATCCAGACTGAGTCTGGATTTAGGGAGCTTTTAAAAATAGGAGAGCTTGCCTGATATTTTATCATTGGTTAGATTATATAACTGCTACCAGCCTCACTGCAGCTAGAGAGGCCAATAGGTCATCAGTAAACAAAAGTTTCAGAGACAAAGATGTAGAGAAAAATGTGCTTGATTCATCTTTAGAAAGAGCAAAGCTGGATGATGTAAACCAGTGGCTCGACTAAACCGTGTGAATGGACAGGCTTATTGAATGGGAAATGAAATTAATTCCTAATAGGAAGAAATAAATTGTTGCTTTTCAACTTGAACACTCTATGCAATGGTTCTCATTCACCCAAACACTTTTTTTTCTGTAAGCGTTTTTTATTTAACAGACACTTTCTGAGGAGTTTATCAGGAGAAACTTGGGGTTCAGTATCTTACACAAGTTTATTTGGACAAATAGACTGGAGTAGCCAGGGACTGAATCACCAACCGTCCAATTAGCAGATGACTTGTTCTATATTCTACCTCCTGAGTCACAGCCAATCCTGTGTTATGGATGTTCTTTCTCACTTCTTTACATTAGGATGTGCTAAGAGCTGTGCTTTGAGGAGAAAGACATGCAAAACATGACAGTTACAAGTGATAAAGAAGACTGGAGAACCAAGTATTCGTTATTAGCTGGTTTGTGTAGAGAAGCTTTAGAACAAATCAGGTATTCTTAAATCTCAGTAAGGGATCCCGACTATTTTCACTTTTCTTTTTCTTTCTGTGACTTTGGAAACCTTGCAGGATGCCATGATTTGCATAACTATGGTGAGTGACATCATGATAGAAGATGGGAACATAGCAGATGGTGGCTCTGTAGTGTAGTGGCTAATACATTTGCCTATCACATAAAAGATTCCCTGGATTGAGACCAGAGAGAAAACACAAATCCCCAGGAGGCTTGGGTGTAAAAATCTTGTGAATAAGTAAGTAGCTGAAGGAAGCTTCTATTTGCAAGATAGATCAGCAACACTGACAGGGATAATGTAATGGAAAATACCTATATTGTTAGCTCTGCTGCATTCGAGACATTGAATGGTATAGGGTTTGCTGTCAGTGTAAAAAAATGCTTTCATGTTGTAATCTGTTTTCAACTCACAGGCCTGAAAAACAAAGTCTAACTTTTTATCTCCATTATGAATTATTATTAATGACTTAGCTCATGTCCTATTTATGGCACAGAGCAAATTGAATTCATAAGTCAAATTGAGCTGAGTTTTCAATTCCAGAGTGCATGGAAAAGTGATACCATTAGCTTCGATGGTTAATGGAGTTTTACGTGTCTGCATAGCTCAGTTTTCGCCATATCTTGTCACTGTGTTTTGATATTATAAAAGAGTTTGATAGTAGACACTGCAGAGGATTATCCATATATAGTGTTTTTTAAAGATTGTGTTGTTTTTGTGGCACTTGTTTTCGGTGTAGTCAACTAAGAAAAAAAAACATGAAATGAAAGTACTACACTACAGTGTCTGTTTTACAGTTTGGCATCCATGCTGAAAACATAGGAAGGGCAGGAAGTAAAGTTTTTTCTTTTTTCAATCCAGAAACATGTTTTCATGCAAGAAAAAAAAATACCTTCAAAGCCAAAAGCCATTTTCTCCATGCTGATGATAGTGTGATTACGGGTGGTTTAAAAAACGCATTTAAAGAATCATATAACGGTTGCATATTTTCTATAATTTCGTTCCTTCTGTGCTATCGTGATGGCAGCACATCCAATACCAGGGCTGAACACTGTATTAGTGGGGCGATGCAAATGGATAAGGAGCAATGGGGGAAAAAATAGATGAGGGTGAATGATAAAAGGATAAAATGATAGGCAAGAGGAAAAAAAGGGAGGGCAAGAGGGGACGGATGAAACAGTCAATTAAAGCGAATGAGGGGACAAGAAAGGCGATGGAAAATGATGAAAGTAAAGTGAAAGTTGCAGTGAGAAGAGCAAAAATGCAAAGGAAAATAATGATGAGGGACAGGTGGCGGGAGATCAACAAGAGAGGGACAGACAGAGAGGATTGAAAGATGTTGTGCTGAAGAGGAATCAGAGCAGCACACTGAGTACATTACAAAAGAGAAGGATAAAAACATAAAGAATAACTAATGTGCAGTAACTCGCGTACATCCACAGTGTGTCATGTCTGCCATCACTGGCATATTTGCAGTTGTGTACGTCATTGTGTTTGATGATTGCTTCAGGTAATGACTCACTGGTTTGGCTTTGAGTGGTGACAGATTTTGCTCGCCAAGCATCAACCTGCCATACAGCCACCCCATAAAAAACTGTGTGTAGGGTACGCTGTAGTTGCCATGGAGTCTCCAGGGGTGACGGTCAGAGAATAGACCACAAGTTTCCTTAATTAGACGGCCCAATTTGAGCACAGCTGGGCCAGAAGACGAGAGCACGCATGCCATCCCTGGTGGATTCACGCATCAGAAGAACATTATATACAGTACCACTCTGTGTAAGCACCTCTGTGTAAGTCCTCGCCACAAACACATGACACAACATAGGAGAGCCACCCCAACAGGACAAGGCTTAGATGTAGGCCTGCATTTAAAGGAGAAAGGACACTCTTTCAAGATTGCCAGTGTTTACATTCTGGACAGAGAAGACAGATGGTCTAAAAGAGAAGTAAAAGTGAACAGACATGACATCCCTTCTCGGGCGTTTGAACTGCCACTATCATCTTGTCTCAATACCTCAGTAGTTCATGAGGTTGTAACTTTTTTCCCCACACCCTGGCTCATGATCAATAGCGGGTTAACGACTCTCAGGGCCACTTCCAAGGGAACAGCCTCCACTAGAGGTTCATTACTGGGACTTCCCAGCAGTTGTTCTAAAATTGAAGAAGTGAAATGTGTTAAAAACCTAAAGAAGTCCAGTGGCCTTCTTTTCAAGTTCTCAACTCTCACTGTCACTCAATATATCTTTCTATTCTCACAGTTTTCCTACAAGCTTTGGGTAGTTACAAAAAGGAGATCATAAATGTCCTTCTCAGGGTGGTTGGGTGTGTTTATATAGGAATACAGGGTATGTAGGTCCATGAACAACCAAGTACAGTGTATTCAACACTGGCTTTAGAAATAGGGTGAAGAGATCAGATGTAGAACTGCTGTTAAAGAAATATTTATTTTCATGTATTTCTTATGAAGTTATATACAGTGTCTGCGTAGTTATCTTTTACACCAGTGCATCATGACTTGTGTTTCCACAGCAGAATCAAAGTTCTGAGAAGAACTTTAGTCCTAGATCTGTAAAATATCTTGGGATTCTCCATTTAAATTGTCTGCCATATGTGACACGTGTTTGGCTGCAGGTTTAAAAAATGATGCGTTGAACAATCCTATCAAAACTGCTAGCAGACTTGTATCGTCAGTGAGCGTGTAAGCCCCACATTCAAAGTTTCTTTCCGAAAGTACTACTCCTCTCTCTTCATTTGGGAGCAGGATCTTCTGGTAAAAACACAGGGAGAAAGTTCCTCAAAAGGTTTTCATTCCTTGGGGGAAAGTTCCTGCGGAAGCGCACGTTGCTTCAGTGTAGTACAGAGCACTGAGCTCTTTGTCTCGGTGCTTGTCATGACTTTTAGTCTTGCCACTTAATTCATCCAATTTGAATTTTCCACACTAGTGATTTCTTTTGAACTATGATTTATCAGTTATACCACCTTTAAAGTGGATACAATGTAGGTTAAATTACTGTAAATGTTTTTAGAGTTACGGAGCAATCTCTGTTTGACTGAATCAGTTGGTAGAAACTTTGTATTGAAGCATTAGGGCTTGGTGCATTACTGCACTTTTTTTCTTACCCCGATAAAGACTTCAAATATAGGTGATGCACAGTACTACTAATTTATACAAAATATTTCAACAGTGGTTCAATCCTTTGTCTTTTTCCATTTGGTGTATTCACCGTGAAATCCTGACAGTATACAGCATTTTTGATTTACTGTCTGATATAACCAAACCATCCCCAGAGAGCATGTTTAAAGGGAATTTTTACACACCCAGGCTCTCCTCTCTGCATGTTTAATGATTTTCCCCACATTTAATCTCAGGGAAAATAGGTTCTGATTTCATTGTACAAGGAAAGTCTTATCATGCTGCTGCGGCAAAATGTTAAAGCTCAAGTAAAAGTAATTTAGCCTGACAGAATATTGAACAGGTATTTTCTTTGTGAACTGTTGAATTACTTTATGCACATCCTGCATGTAAAATTCTTTGCTCCCTTACAGACACTAACACATATACCCGCCTGATTGTTATTTGATTCACTTTACTTCTCCCTGTGTTATCTTTTTGTTATTTTACCTTTGACACTCGCACACACAAATGATGGAAATTCAACATCCTGTCAATATTCTTTTTCTTTGTCTTTTCTTTTTTGCAGAATATCAATTTAGGATTTAGAAAG